>APFE030289213.1:0-14202 GCA_000404065.3 Pinus taeda | reverse complement strand
ATATATAGCAGACGCTTCCGCGGACGCTTCGCTTCCTAGATTTTTGGAAAATGACGCTTCCGCGCTCCGCGCTTCCGCTTCGCTCCCGCTTCATGCAACATTGATAGGGATGACACAGTCAGAGACTGTAGGTTCTTAGATACAGCTAACAGGAGGGGTAATAAATGTGGATTATATTGTAGTTCTGGTTCAAGGAGACAACATCATCATCACTGCCATTATCTGTATAGGAGAAGTGAGAAGTAGTACTTTCGAGAGGGGTTAAAGAAATTAAATCTTGCTACATTTGATGGGGAAATGAAGAAGTCAAAAGATGCAAAATCTTGGTTGCTTGGTGTTGTCACCCTCTACATTGCGGGCTTCAACTGGTCAAGGCTTCCTAGGAGCAGTGAAGTTTGGAGCCACTTTCCCAAGCTAGAGAATATCTCAGAGCTCTTTGGTTCAACACTTGGACTAGATGAGTACTCCCCTGACATAACATATACATTGAGAAGTTTGAAAGTAGATATTAGGAGTTGTAAGGTAGATAATGACAATATCACTATTCTATATTATCTTATTTATATATTGATATATCATGCTAGTTCCCTGTTATGTCTATGAGGCTTCTGTACCAGATGTACTATTGTAATGTTGTGGAAATTAATAGAAGAGGAGATTACAAGGATACATGAGAACCATTTTGTATGGCTTGATGTGGCTTTCTAAAAGTTTTAATATGCTTGTACCTATATAATGTTCCTTCTCTTTATGCACGTGATATGTTATGATTGGGTTTCTAACTGTTATAATTCTAGGATTCTTGGGTACTGATAACCTCCATGCGGTTCATCGCAACAATATAATCCAGCCTCTTAACTAACTATGGTCGGGACACTCGGGGCCTATTGGGTCCTTCGTTTTGAGAACCAAGTTTTGACACGTTTGGAGGTTGACCACATTTTTCCCAAAGATAAACCCCTAGAAGTTGCGAAGGAGAGAGCTAGAGAAGGAGAAGGGACCCGCCAAAGACCTACAGTTGTGGAAGAATGGCCAGAGAAGTCAGGACTTAGACAACCACATCTGAGCTGAAAGGAATGCTGACAACTGACGAAGCAGACACAATCGAGCAACAGAGGCAGCCGAAAGAGGAAAAAGGAGGAGCATCTGAGGGAGAAGTAGCAGTTCAATTAATCTTAGGGTTAAAAGAAGTCTGAGCAGAAAAGCTGAGGGGGGAAGAGAGTCAGAGAGGATATCGAGATGTTGTTATGAAGCCGTTCAAGCCGACATTTTTCTATATTATATTGTTTATGTATTGCTCTGTCATGTTAGTTTCCTGTTATGTCTATGAGGTTTCTGAGCCAGATGCACTGTTGTAATGTTGTGGAAATTAATAGAAGAGGAAATTAAAGGGATACATGAGAACCTTTATGTATGGATTTATGTGGCTTTCTAAAAATTTTAATATGCTTGTACCTGTATAATGTTCCTTCTCTTTGTGCGCTTTATCTATTATGATTGGGTTTCTAACTGTTATAATTCTTGGTTTCTCGGGTATTGATAACCTCCATGCAGTTCATCCCAATACTGGATTCCATCCTCTTAACTAACTAAGGTAGCAACGTACCTAAGGTGAGATGCCTTATTCTTCTTGGACAAGGTGAAAATGTCGGCGTTATGCTAGACTATGACAGAGCCTTTGTTGGCCACTGTGCCTGAACTGTCATGTCCCTTCTCAAACACATTTGTAACAGGGTGCTGCTACACAATTTTTCACAATTTTGGCTAAGGAAGAGAATTGATCATTTTTTACTTAAGGACTTAGGAGGTTGTTTGACTTAATTTTGTTGCTAGTGGGATGTGGGGGCCACCCACATGGGAATTCGAATTGGCCCATTCGAATAGCTGGGAGGGAAAGTCGAATAGGTGGATGGAGAGGCCCACATGAGGCAAGGGAGGCCCGAGGAACTATAAGGAGGGGGCAACTCTGATTTTGGGATTCATTCATACATCTTGCAAACAAAATCACTTGACTGTTCACTCTGCTATTTAGCTGAGTCAACTGGTTGTTTAGCCATGAATCTCTCAAGCGGGATATTCAACCTCTACTTCAGGGGACCATCCATGCCCACCCTAGAGAGGTAGTTCTACAAGGATTTCAAGAGTTCCGGGGCAGTGACATAGCACCACCAACCAGCGCAGAGCAAGGAGTGCGTATTTTTTTGCAGCCAGGAAACACATAGAGGGAGATTGAGGCAAGAAGAGATCTCATTGCTTTTCTGGGAGTTGGGGAGATCAGGTAGTAGCATTAGACTAGTGTTCATGCTTGGTTTTATAGCCAGCTAAGCCAACATTCCAAAAATTCAAACAGTTGGGATGGGGGACAACGCAGAGGCCACACAATAGATTTTTGTGGTACTTGGGAGCAGCTAAGTTGGGCCAAGAGATCATCCGGGGAGTCCAGGATTGGATAGAACGGGTGAAATAAGCATTTTGGAGAAGTTTTCAAGTGGATTTATAGGCAGTTTCCATCAAGTCGAAATTAGTAGCTAGAGCTGAGGTGAGGCTCCAAGGGAGTCGAAAATCAGAAGTATAAAGCAGCCAAAATCCTTTCTGGGATTTTTTGGGTTTTTTACAAGGATCCCAAATATAAAGTTTCATAATTTTATGAGTATTGGAGGTGGGGTTTTAAGTCGTATCTTTGCAGCAGACATTGTAGAATTGTTGGGGATTAAATAGTGCCTTTAGGGGTCGATTTTGGGAATTCCAAATTGGGCCAAACCATTTCTGGGTTTTTGTGGGTTTTTGCCAAGGAGTCCATGGTTAAAAAAATATAAATTTCTGGGCATTTTTGGTGCACCTTCCAGCCATTTGAACTTCAGCAAAGCAGTAGCTTCTAGGGAGCGCAGTGCAGATTGGTGCACCAGCTGGGCAGCCTTCAGCTCAACCATTTTCCTACCTGGGTTTGGTCTTGCTTGTCCTTTTAGACAAGCCCAGGTGGACCATTCCATCATCTATTGTATTTGACTTGCATAAATATAATAAAATTGCTCAGAAGTTCTCCATTTGCAACTTTTATATGGGTGTTTACTGAATATTTCGTTTTTGTAATTTGTTGCATGTATTATTTTCTTGTTATCATTTGTATTCCTATTAAGGATCATTACATGAACCAAGGGTCTCAACCAATCCATTATTTTTCTGCCAACAACATGGAAAAAATATCAAAAGTGCGAAATATGCCAGAGATACCACAAAAAATAACACAATCAGATGATAGAAAATAGAAATATTGATGAGTACTCCCCTGACATAGCAGATACATTGAGAAGTTTGAAAGTAGATATCAGGAGTTGTAAGGTAGATAATGGCAAGATCGTTCAGTCACAGGAAATACTTTCTAGGGCACAAGAAGAGAAAGCAGATGTTAATGCAGTCATCCTTTAGAGTCTATCATATTTGGAGAGACATGGACAACTTAGGTGTAGGTCTCAATCAGGATACAAGTTTTTGACAAGGATGACACAGTCAGAGACTGTAGGTTCTTATATACACCTAATAGGAGGGGTAATGACTATGGATTCTATTGTAGTTCTGGTTCAAGGAGACAACATCGTCATCACCACCACTATCCGTATAGGAGAAGTGAGAAGAAGTAATTTCGGGAGGGGTTAAAGAAATTAAATCTTGATACATTTGATGGGGAAATGAAGCATTCAAAACATGCAAAATCTTGGTTGCTTGGTGTTGTCACTCACTACATTGTGGGCTTCAATTGGTCAAGGTTTCCCAGGAGTGGTGAAGTTTGGAGCAACTTTTCCAAGCCACAGAATATCTCAGAGCTTGACCAGAACCCATCTAGTGCCTAGTGCTCAGAAAGAGCTTTCCAATGGTATATATAAGTCCAAAAAAGGACTCCTGGATTGGAAGTTAGAGCTTGTTGAGGATTGCCTTGGAAAGCCTCGAAAAAAAAGAAAATGGCTAAGTATGAGGGCAATCCCACATCCCGCAAATCGGCTGTCACAATAGTTCCATAGTCACAGAAGACTCCAAATCTTGCGGGGGTTGATTCTATGGTATAAGGTAACATCACCGGGGGAGGCATAAAAAGTTAAACAAAGGGAATGAAGAACAAAATAGGAGTGGGTGGCCCTTCTTCTCTCTCCTCCATGTGGTAGTTTCCCGCATCCTGGAAGCCTTGTAGTCATGCATCTTAGTAGTCCCACGACCCTGCAATATCTGCGTATCGGCGGGTTCCAAACTTGAAAGACTGTGCGGGTGTTGTTATTGCGATTTAGTGCAAAATCGCCGAGGAGGACCAAAACTTTCTAACAAAGGAAATTCCTTCAAAAACAAGGCTGGGCAGGCCTTTTTCTCTCTCCTCCAGGGGGCCACATGGCAGCCTATGATTGGTCTCCAAAGCAGACATGGTAGTTGACGTCATCACTAACATGGAAGTATGGATGATGACATGACAGATGACACGTGTCACCTAGTTTTAGCATTTTCAGGGGTAAAATGGGGCCATTTCTAGGTGCCACGTGTCACCACTCACAGGGTCACACGTGGCAGTGATGACATCACCCCGTAGATTAGCGATCACAATTGTTAAGGGGAAAAGAAAAAAATAATGGTGCCTGTGATTGCGATATGCGGGAATCCTCCTCGGATGTGATAAGCTATTATGACATGATATATAAGGATCCCATGTCCGGACTGTTGTCCCGTGCTATGGAAAAATCTAAAAGGCCCCCCTCTCCAGCAGTGCAATTACGATATGAAGGAAACACTCCTAGACATGATATGATTTACTGATTCCACCTCAGAAGGATCTCGCGTCCAGACGGTCGACCCATGTTAAGGAAAAAAGTAAAGCACGGTAAAGCATGGGAAAGCGTTGATATGCATGATTCTGTGATACAAAGGAAAAGGCTCCTAGACATGGGTCTGAAGGCCTTAGTGCCTAAGGGCTAAGCCCCTGGTTCCAATCCCCGGTCATATGAGGAAATCCACATAAGGGGCTATAACAAAGGGGGCTAAGGTGGAAATAAAAAATGTATGTTTCCCCCGTTTTAGAGAAAAAATGCCCGCACCTACGAGATTGCGCTGTTACACTGGAATGCATATCACCCACTACCTCAAGGCACCGATAGTGTAGTACAGAGGTTTTGTTGGTAGATGTGCCGCATCTAGAAGACTTAAATGGAGCATGGTGCAGTGATGGACCAGTACACTGGAATAAGAAAGATTAATGGCTTTGTATGGAGCCTCATCTCTCTACAGAGAAAAGGACTACAAATACAAGCACTTACAAGTGAACCAACCCCTACTCCACATAGGAAGGCCTTCAAGTAGTAAAAGACGAAGTGATGGGAGCCAACTGAGAGGTATGAAAGGCCATAAAGTGAGCCAACTGCAATCTGTAATAGAATCTGTGACTGGGATGGGCACTAAGACAGTTTAATGCTTCTCTTTGACTAATATTTATTTTGATGTCCTGTAGCATGCCTTCCTTTCAATGAGGCTTTTAATTCTGTAATATTTTTGGGCCATAGATCCATTCATGACTGATATAGCTAGTCGACTTGACAACTGAATAGAGACCATAGATATTTTTGTTGTAATGAGGTCTTTGCTTCCCTATCCAGATAAATAGGGGAAATTAAGACTTAGAAAAGGTTTCGAAATTCAAGAGAAAACACTACATTCTATTTTCAGACTGTATCTCTTTGTAATACATATCTTTTTTGAATATCAAGGAAACAATGGTGATTCCCTCTTCAAGTATTACAGTATGTGTTCCCCTTGTCAAAATCATTTTTATATTCATGCTTCTTCCCTCAATTCATGCAATTATAGTTTCTAGATATATTTCAAGCTCCCTCACAGATTCATTAGTGTCTACATGTTATTTCAAATGCCTGTAACAGTTTCACAGATTCATTTGTCTCAACATTGTTTATGTATATGCCTGTGTGGACTATTGAAATTAGATCTTTAAATCTGCAACACATGAATCATAGCTTTCAACTCCTCTTTCATTCATCATTTCTGCTTGTAACTCAAAAAAGTATAGAAATCCTTAATGCCTCAAGCTCTATGTGTTAAGTGTAGAATTCTTGAAGCCTTATGCTCTATGTGATGAGTTTCTCCTCCTCTTGGTCCTCTCTCATCTACTCTACAAAAGATTATTAAGCTGTAAGACCTTGAAACACTCGATCTCCACTATTTCCATGCTTATTTCTGAGATCTGAATCTGTGAAGAAGTACTAGAAATCCATATTTTATTTCTTTGGATAAATGAACCAATCCATTTCCTATGTATATATGTATCTATAGAACATAAGTGATGTTTCTAGTTTCCTGTAAATCATTTGAGACACACCAATTTAGATGTGCCCAGGAACTAGTCTTGTAAGCAATCCAAGGCCGTCTCTGGGAGCTACAACACTTGGGACTAATAAGTTCTTCAGATTGCATGATCATTCAAAAAATATGAAATCCAAGATAACTACTTTTAGTCTTAAAGGAAAAACAGATATTTGGTGAGAATATGTGAAGAATGTCAAAGGAATTTGGGAAGAGGAGTTGACTTGTAGTGAGTTTGAGAGACTTTTCAGGAAGAAGTATCTATCTAAAAGATATTATGATGACAGGGAAACATATTTCTATGAGTTGAAGATGTCATCTATAACAAATGAAGAGTATACTAGCAAATTCTTGGAGTTGTTGAGATATGCGCCTTATCTTAAGGAGAAGAAAGAAAAGATTCAAATATTCATCAATGGGTTTTTGGTGTAATTCAAAGACAAAATTGAGTTTGATGAACCTATATCATTGGAGGACGCCATCAGAAAGTTGAAACATTGTTATGATAAATTGAAGCATAAGACTAAGTCTAAGGAGGATTGGAAATTTAATGAGAAGAATAAAGGAAAGTGGGCTAAGAAGAAAGGAAAACCTTAGGATACAGATGCAAGGTGTAACAACCCTAATCAAAAACCCATGTAATAAAGTTAAGAAAGGAAAAATAATAACCAAGATCATGGGACACATATTCCAAGATGAATGTTGGGTAAAAAAAGAGAGAGGGGGATCACTTGTTATTAATAAATGGCTATGGAAAGGAAAAGGAAATGGAAAAGGCTTTGGAAAGGAATGAGGCATTAATTGGAATTTTATTTATGAAAATAATGGAAAATAGGAGAAAAGGAAGGTGAAAGGTAATAGGCTGCATGTGAGGAGTAAATTGAAGGAAAATAATGGAAAATGAAGAAAATAGAGGCCTCAATGATAAAACGTCTTCTGAGGATTGGGACACAACTTTTGTCAGTGTAACATTTTTTCAGTTTTATCTTGGAGATCTCATTATATTCTCTCTCTCATACTCTTGCACACTTAGGGTTTTCTTGGAGCACTATTGGAGGAGTGTGGAACACTTGGGATTTGGAGAAAGAAGGAAATTAAGAGTATGAAAGTGCAAGGGAACGACAAGATCAACAACTACAACAGGTTTTTCTTGCAGGTACTGAGTTGCATGTATGATTTACTTGCTAGTTTTGGCATGCATGTGGTTTCTTGGTTATGATCTATCATTAGCATGGAGGATTTCCTGGATTGACAGTGGTTTTTCCTAACCTTTCCATTTCCTGGATAGCCATGGTGTTGTGGGGTTTACTTTTGATTTCTAGTTGGTGCTCATGTTCCTTATGTCTGTGGGTTGAGTTATTAGTTCTTGGATCCTTGGTCATACAAATGCTCTGGAGGCCCAGTACTTAGGTTGAGATACTAGTCCTGGAAGCCTTGGCTGGACAAACGCTTTGGAGCCCTTGGTGGTTTGAGTTACTAGTTCTAGAATCCTTGGTTGGAAAAATGCTCTAAAGCCTGACAACAGTTGTGGGTTGAGTTACTAGTCTTGGAAGCCTTGTTTGAAAAAAAATCTCTGGATCCATAGACAACTTATGTAGAGACTGATTTGGTGATGGTTAGTGATGTTCGATAGTGAGGTGGAATCACTAGTTGAGGGTTGAGATGGTTTGGCCTTTAAAAGCCTTGGTTTTGTTTTCTTGGTTTATTCCATGGGATCCAACATTCATGCTTGGAATATGGCATGGGGGTGATTGGCTGAAAGAGAGATTTAGTTTAGCTCAATCTATGGTCGGCTAGTACGTGGAAGTCCCTAACTTGGTTGGATTTTCATATGTTAATAAGAGCTTCTTTTCCTTCGGTATTTCATAAGTAAATATGCTTACCATTATGTGTCTTTAATGGTTGTTTCATCGTTGATATATCTATGGTTATTTACTGGTTATAATCATGTTTTATGACAGTCTTGATGTATGGCTCTCATCATCTTTTGGTTAGATATGAAATTTTAATGAATGAATGACCTAATAGATAACAATGTAGCTACTGGGAGGAGACATTGGTCCCCCTGGACGATTCTCAGATAAGTATGAGATCCCTATGTTTAGATCCATTGTTATGACCTGTAGATTACATGTTCATGATCTATTTGACGAAATCCCTGTCATGGCTAGTAGGGGTTTGGTTAAGTCCTTGTACAAGTTTTTGCATTAGTAGCCTTGTTTCAATGTCATTTATAATTTTTGGAAGTCTCATGAAGTTCTAGGAAGAGGTCTGAGTCCTAGCCCTGAAAAAGTGACTCAGAATTCAGGATTGCTGACATGAAACTACTTAAAAAAGGCCACAATCGCATGGATTCCTTGTTGTGGGAGGGACTAGAGGGTCTCAGTCGCATGGATGCCTTGTAATGGGAGTGACTGGGGGTCCAAATTAGTAAAAAATTAAGTTTTCTCATGGGTTAGGCTCCCGGAAGGGTTGGTTGTCTCCTAAAGGTTTTATAGCTCATGAGGAAGGTCAGGTTGGTCTTGTCCTGCCAGTTCCACTTCCTTAACTACACATGGGGAGTTGAATCATATCATAATAACTCTTCATCACATGTTTACCATGGTGGACCGGTTAGCTTGGGTAAATGTGGGAGGAGGGTTTTACAAAGTGGTATCATGGCATGGTTTTGTTCTCCTTGGGTATGTCTAGATTTCTTTCTCCTAGGATGAATGTGTTGTCATGTGTACATGTTCGTTGCATATATGTTCATTATGTTTGTGGTCTATGTGTTTGTTATGTATGCGTGGTAAGGGTCATTGTTGTCTTTGTATTGTCATTTATAAGTGGATGAGGTTGTTGTCGAGATGTGCTCGTCATGAATGCATGTCAATGTTTATATGTATTGTTTATGCATGTGTGTCATACATATGTTTTTTATGCATGCATGGTACCTAGTCGGTGTTGTAGTTGTAGAATCATGCATGGTAACTGGGATAATGATTGAGATGATGTCTCTATACTGTGACAATATGGTTGATATTGCAGATGAGATATCATCGCTTGAACTAAATTGAGGTACGTTGGTTTGTTTATGATTTGGTTTAGCTAACATGATATACCTTGTAGGAAGAGAAGAATAAAGATTACTAGCAAGATGGTAGACTACATTTCACAAGGTTCTCCCTATAGATCAGATGAGAAACCTAGTGATGATTACTCTCCTGACATAGTAGACACTTTGATAAGTTTGAAGGAAGAGATAAGAAGTTGCAAAGAAGATAATGACCGAATCATTCAATCACAAGAGATACTTGTTAGGGCACAAGAGAAACAACCAGAAGTTAATGCATTTATCCTTCAGAGCTTGTCAGACTTGCAAAGACAAGCACCACTTGGAATCAGTCATGGATAGGAGGATATGACTAATGGAGTATATGGTAGCAGGTCACATGGTGGGCACAGGTTGGATAGAGATGAAACAGTCAGAGATGGCAGATTCTTGGATACACCTGATAGACGAGGCAGTGGACATGAGCTTTACTCTAGTTCTAGTTCAGATAGGGGATAGGGGATACTTTTCGGATGAGTTCAAGAAAGAAAAGCCACCTACACTTTATGGAGAGATGAAGAAGTCACAAGATGCTGAAGCATGGTTGCTTGGGGTGAATAAGTTCTTTCAGATGCATGATTACTCAGAGAACATGAAGGCTAGAATAACTACATTAAACCTTAAAGGCAAAGCAAACATTTGGTGGGAAGACATGAAGAATGTCAGAGGTATTAATGAAGATGAGTTGACTTGGAGTGAGTTCAAGAGACTATTCAGGAAGAAGTATCTATCAAAGAGATACTATGATGACAGGGAAAAATATTTCTATGAGCTAAAAATGGGATCTATGACCGATGAGGAGTACACTAGCAGATTCTTGGAGTTATTGAGGTATGTGCCTTATCTTAAGGAGGAGAAAGTGAAGATTCAGAGATTCATGAGTGGGTTGCCGGTAGAATTTAAAGACAAGATTGAGTTTGATGAGCCTAGATCATTGGAGGAAGCCATCAAGAAGCTACAACATTGTTTTGAGAAATCAAGGCGCATATATGAAACTAATCAAGATTGGAAAGGTAAGGAGAAGAATAAGGGAAAATGGGATAAGAAGCGCACAAGACCTTAGGAAACAGGTAATAAATAGAATGCAACACCTCTTAAGAAGTTCAATGCATCTAATAGAGAACAAAGATTTTGGCCTGACGAGCAGAATAAGGGTGATGGTAGGAAGCCCTTGCAATGTTGGACCTGTGGAGGAGAGCATCACAAGAGAGACTGTCCACAACATCAGGATGGTAGAATGAATATCTACAGTACTCAAGAGGTATAGACAGTGGTCAATGCAGGATAGAGTATTCCTTGAATTTATGCAGAGTTGGATAATAGGAATGAAAATCTCCAGGTGTCTATTATTGATATGGATGGTAAGCTTTGTGATCAAGTTGTTTCTATTTTGATTGACCCTGGATCTAACTATAGTTATTTTAATCCTAACCTAGTGGATAAGTGTGGTTTGAATAAATAAGTGCTTACAGAGTCTTGGTCAGTGTAGTTGGCTATAGGTACTAAGAAAAGAGTTCATCACTAGGTAAGAGCTTGTGCATTTGAATTGAATGGTATGACTATGTCAATGAATTTGAATGTGCTTCCATTAGGATCATACAATATGTTGTTGGATATGGACTGGTTGTATCTTCATAGGACCAATATTTATTGTTATGAAAAGGCCATTGAGTGCTTGGCTGACAATGGGGAACAAAGAATCTTGCAGGGTAAAACGACACCAACATAAGTAAGGATGGTTACAACTATGCAGGCAAAGCATAGTCACAGGAAAGGGTGTTTGTTATTCATAGTGCATATTTCTAGTGATTAAGATAAGGAATTTGAGTATGTGGATGTCTTAAGGAGGTATCCAGTTTTATAGAAATTTCAGGATGTGTTACCAATAGATATTTCAGAGTTTCCACCTCACAAGGAAGTGGAAGTTTCCATTGAGTTGGTACCAGGGGAAACACCAACATCAAGGGCACCATACAAGATAAGCAACTAGAGTTGGTGGAATTGAAGTTGCTGTTGAAGGAAATCCTTGACAAAGGATACATTAGGCCAAGTGTATGACCTTGGGGTGCACCTATGTTGTTTTTGAAGAAGAAGGATGGTACACTCAGGTTGTGCATTGATTACAGGATTTTGAACAAGGTGACTATCAAGAACATATATCCATTGGCGAGGATCGATGACTTGTTTGATCATTTGAAGGGACAAATTGCGTTCTTGAAGATTGAATTGATATTTGGATATCATCAGGTATGCATTAAATAAGAGGACATATACAAGGCTACTTTCCAGACCAGGTATGGGCATTATGAGTTTGTTGTAGTTCCTTTTGGTTTGAATAATTCTCTAGTTACTTTTATGTGCTTGATGAATAGTCTATTGCGTCCTTGTCTAAAAAGGTTTGTTATTGTATTTATTAATGATATATTGATATATTCCAAGAATGAGGAAGAGCTTGTCAAACACTTAGCAGTAGTATTGAGATTGCTAAGAGAGCTTCAATTGTATGCCTAGCTTAGTACATGCAGTTTCTTTCAGACATAGGTAGATTACTTAGGACATGTTGTTATAACCCTATTTTCCACTCCATTATAGTGAGAGAAACCCAATATCAACTTACCTCAATTGTTTGGCTAAAATGCATCCCTTTTCACCTTTTATTTTACTTATTTGAGATTTATCCCATGATAAAAGGGTGGAATTACATTATTGAGTTATTTCTCATGATTAATTTGGATTGAGTTGTGCTTGTACATATTGTACATAGGAGTGTGATGTTTTATCGCTTTTTTGATTTGGTGTGTGATGCGAGTAGTTGTCATGCCTTATTTATGTCAAAAATCCAAAAATAAATAAATATAAAATTCAAAAAATAAAAAAACACATGATCTTGTTTTTACCACCTCCATGTTTATTTATTTCATTATGTGATTTCACCATGGGTCTAGTCTTTCTGGATGGTTTTGATAGGATAGGGTGGTGCTTCTATTGTGACATCCATTAGACCTTAGGTACGTTTCTCTAAACTTGGCATATAGGGGTAGGTCATATATTATCGTCACCGATGTGTTATTTTTGTGAATACAATCCTTTTTGTGGATAGAAATGATCCATCTAGTCCTATGGGAGGATCTAGCAACAAACTAGACAAATATGTGCAATCTTTCCTAGTTTATATCATAAAATACAAAGGAAGATAGATGACCTACCTCACTCTGATGTTAATGCCCTTTGGTGGCATTCTCGATCGTCTTGCTTCCATGTTCAATCCTCTCTATGTCGTTGTGGATGAATACCTGCAAGGAAGATCAAACAAAGAATACAAAGGCATACATAACATAATTCATTCTAATATATACTATGTGACAAATCAAGGAGTATCACACTAAATAAGTAATGATTTACACACTTATGGAAAGAAAACACATAATGTATTATTAATAGAAAGTAAGGGAAGCATACAACCACTTAAGCCTTGATATTAAAATCCTCCTTTGGATGAGTTTCCAAGTCCTAGCCAAGACATTCAAGCACTCCTTTCTCCTTAGCAAAATGGGCAGCATTTAGGCATAATTTTAGCATAGGAGGGCAACCAAGCAATAACAACTAACCAAAAGTAGATGGTATGGGTTTGATTTATAGGGAGGGAAAGGGAGTTGAGGATCCATAAAAGGAGGGAGAGGTTCCACATTTAGGGGAATATACATGAAGGTAGGATCAAGAACTAGGAATGGGAGGTCTCACTCTAATCCTCATTCAACTGCAACCAACTCACCATTCTCGAGGCTTCTAGTAGGAGAAGCTTCTCCTCCATTTTATGAAAAACTTCCTAAAGAGGGCCATCATGGATTTTCCTATCAAAAGGTACGTTGCCAGCGCTAGTCACTAGTTAGAGAAAAGGTTACCAATGTGGGTTTGTGTGCTAAAAGTAGCGTTGGGCTTGTAAAACAAGGTTTTGGACAAGTTCTTCATAATTTGTTCAAGGAAAGTATTCTTCTTCCTTTAGGGATGCTTCTGAACATGTTTCACGGTGAATACATTGTTTTTGATAGCTTTTGTCACTTTGTGACACTTGCGACATTAACGACACAAAGTGCGACACTTAGGATATGAGACTGGGAGTGCGACAAAATATTATATAATAGATTCCACCTAAAGCATGAAGTCAGAATGGGAAGTGATGGATGAAATTATTTACAAATCAAGGCAAGGACTTTGGAGAACCATCATCAGGAGACCTGCAAATCAAACATAATACAATATAGCTGGCATCTCTAATGTAAGTATGTTCAAAGTGTAAGAATCTAACAATACATATATCCACAACATGGACGCATCCATCTGACTAGAAAGGATCATGTGCATAGATCCACAACATGGACACAACCATCCGAATAGAAGGGATAATGTGTACAATCATGAATACTTAATAACTCCGCATAGCCTGGATTTATCAGATGAAACTCAAGGTCTTCATCTCCATCCCAATCCAGCCAAAGTATGAATCTAACCATGTGAATAAATGGGTTGAATTTGAACATGGTAGAAACCACCTGATTACCGGTCAGTTATGTAAACCGTTAATAGGCACAAGAGAAACCACCAATAATGACAATGGTTATCATGGTACAACAACACAATTGATCCAGGTGGATGTTGGTGGCCACACACCTATCCCATTTGGACCCCCACAATTGTCTCTTTCAGCATTTTCAGTTTCCTTAATTGTAGCACAACTTACTATTTTTAGCAGTTTTTCGGGTCTT
>APFE030289211.1:2113-15271 GCA_000404065.3 Pinus taeda | reverse complement strand
TAATGTGGGTGTATCGAGGACATTATAAGATATTGTTTTCCATCTTCAACCTTCCTTGTACCACAAAAATGACAAATGCTACTGCCCACAACATGTATCCAATGTTTTATTTATTTATTTTCCAAGGGAAAGAATCTGTATTTTTATAAATATAGAAAAAATAGATTGTCAGGTACTCGTGGCATTCATACTATTATTAAACCCTATACATGGCATTCTTATGATCCATTATCAAAAAATAAAATTGAAAGTTGTTCCTTTTTAATTGTGTCGATAGCCACTGCATAAGGAACATAAATTACAATAAAATGGGTATACTAACCATTCATCAATATATTTTTTAAATTCCATCATTATACAAAAGCTAAGATAGAAATCGTAATGGTGAAAGTTAGATCCAAGGTTCATAAATATATTCTACAATATGTCCCCCTTAGATAACTAAAATAATCCACTTTCCTCACTCTAGCCCAACTCCACCTTTTGAAAGCCCGTCTGTAGCACTTTTCTTATCCATGCAAACATGAGGTGGATTTTTCTATGGAAAACATGTTAGTAGATTTAGAACTCCATTGTACAAGTGTTATAATGTAAAATTCCTACGAGAAATATCTATGTGCTTCAATTGGATAACCGACTTTGAATCTCCAAAAATTTGTAATCATATTACATCAAATTCTTACGATAGTTTAAGGATTAGATTTAAAGTCAGTGATTCATATAAGTTGTTATTTTATTCACCATATTTAAAAGAAATAATGATATATGAAGATAAGTATAAAATTCTCTGTGAAACTACTTTAAACAAGTTCCTATATGATGCACTATCAAAAAAGGCCCATGGTTATCCTTATTTATTGTCATTTCATATTGCATGTGTTATGCTAGTGACAACCCCACTTTACTATTTTGGATATATTTATTTTGAAGTATAAAATAGTATGGGTCTTCTCTTTCCATTTTATTCTTGTGCAATATGCATCATGTATTATCATTTCAAGTTTGGATCGTCCTAAAGATTTTCACGACTTCTTTTTTATAATCTAACTATCTATTCTTTTCATATAAAGGAGTTCTAATGCAGAGGTCCAATTAGAGGTGAGATCGGGAGATTAAGAAGAAAAAGAGAACAAGTTGAAGAAAGAAATTGAAAAAGATCAACCCAATTTGAGTGTCGTGAACAATTCACAGTTGTTAGTCCATGTTTAAAATAAAATCGAAAGTTGACATAAAACCGTCTCAAGGTGATATCGACACTCTGAAGCTATATCACTGGTTGTATAAATTAGAAGTTTATTTTCATGTCAATAATATAGAGGAAGAATAAAATATTTTTTTTCTCCATTGAAATTAGATGTCCATGCCCTTACCTGGTGGGAAAACCACACCGAGTCCTTGACTTTGGAATGATATTCTCCATTGACTAATTGGGAGGGTTTTAAAACCCTCATAAAGTTGCAATGTTACCCTATCAGGTATGTAGAGGACTAGTGGATCCAATGACATTACTTCGGGTAGAATTAAGGGCAAAGTGTATAGGAGTACACTTGAAAGTTTAGAAAAAAATTCCATAATGTTGGGTATCTCTCCAAAGAACCCAAACACACTCCTCAAGTACTTCTAGGTCTACATAGGCATTTGCAAAAGTAAATGATGCTCTTCAAACCTGGAGAACATAGGCTAGAGGAAATGGAAATCAAGTGTTTTGAAGCAAAAGGAGCACTAAGACACTTCTGAGGAGGGGAAGAAGAAGTGAAAGTGGGAAAAGATAAAAAGATGGAAACCACAACACACTAGTGCTAAGATTCCAACAATAACTAAAACCATTATAAAATTTATGGCTATACATAGGAGAAGTGCTAGAAGTTGCATACAAATCTTAACACAAAGAACAAAAAGAAAGATGATAAGAAGAAGAATCACATGGCCACTAGTTCAAGAAAATAGGTTAAAAGTAGCTCAAACATGGATGAGAAGGTCATAAGTACATCAATGTATAAGGAGGTGAATTTGACTTGCATTAAATAACAATAAGAGAATGAAAATACCAAACTCGTACACATAAAGATACAGGTTAAAAAGGCCAATATTAATGCTCTGTGCGAATCAATATCACAGGAAAATACCATTAAGCAGAGCTAGTAAAACAATTAGGATCAAATGTTCCTGAACATCCAATCCCATATCAATTGGGATGGGTAAATAAGGATGCAAAAATAAAGGGAACAAAACAATGCAAAATCAAATTATCTATCATTGTTGATTTTATTAGTAAAGTAGAACTAGATGTAGTTCCCCTTGATGCATTTGGAATAGTGTCTGGAACTCCCTATATGTACATGCAGAATGTAATCTTCATGTGGAGATTCGACTATTACCACCTCATCAAGGATGGAAAATCCTTAACCATCAATGTGCCTAAGGGAAAGTCCAAAATTTCGTTGATAAGTGCTAGACAAGCCAAGAAATTGATCAATTCGAACAAGAAGTATGTACTACTATTTTAAAGAGAAAATAAGTCTATAGAAAAGTTAGTGAGATCAAAGGCATCCTTGAATGAGTGTACTAGGAAATAGTAACATCAATTTGAAGAGTTGTTGCTGGCATATAGGGATGTGTTTTAGGATCCTAAAGGGCTAACGCCTAAGAGGGAAGTGAAGCACGAAATCCAACTATTGCCAGATTCTCCATTTCCAAATGCTGGGCTATACAGATAATTTATTATTGAAGCAAATGACGTTAAGAAATAGTTGCAACAACTACTGGAATAGGGTGCCATTCAACTAAGTACATCACCATGTGGGTCACTCATCATCATTGTGCGAGAGAAGGACAAGATTTGGGAGATGTGTCTAGATTATAGGGAATTGACCAAAATCATGCTCAAGAACATGTACCTTCTCCCCAAAGTAGATGATTTGTTGGATTATTTGCAACAAGCGAAATACTTCACCAACCTAAACTTAAATTTTGGATATCACCAAGTTCAAATCATAGAAGAAGATACATGGAAGATCACCTTCAAAATAAGGAAAGATTTGTATGAGTGGTTAGTGGTTAATGAATGATATAATGTGATCTTTTATAGATTCATTTTTTATTATCTATTTGGATTATATACTAGTATACAATTCTACTTGGGAGGAGCACATATCACATTTGAAGTAGGTGTTAGAGGCATTAAAGAAGCAACAACTGCCAGCAAATCTCAAGAAATATGATTTTGCATAGTAGTATTTGGTGTATCTAGGATATGTGATAACTGAAGGAGAGTTGAAGATAGATCTTGGCAAGATGGGGGCCATAATTAAATGGTCAATGCATACTAATGATTTTGAGGTAAGGAGTTTTACTGGTGTAGAAAAATTCTTGAGGAAATTCATAGCCTCATTTTCAGTGATAACAACACCAATACACACCATAACATCAAGTGTAAAAAGTTTATGGTGGGGAAAGGGTCAGTGAGAAAACCCTATGTTAATATGACCTTTATCAACATTTGTGTGTAACTGAGGATTTCATCGCAATATCTGATCACTGGAAGAACCTTTGTCTTAATGTAATAAAGACCATTATTGATGAAATCTGTCCTTATTTTAATATTGATGCCAAGATGTGTAAATACATTATTTAAATATTAATTATGTTTTCAACACTCGGATAGACAATTAATTAAGTTTTATTGTTGCAATTAATAAGTAATTGTATTCATAATAATTAAGCATACTAATTAATCTTAATTAATTTTAACCATGATTGATTTTAATCTTGATTGATTATAATTAATTAATTGCAATAAGTTAACGACCATAATTAACTTGTAATCATAATTAATTATATTTAATTAATTGAAGTTATATGGCGATCATGATTAAGTTGTAATTCATTTAATTATACATAATTTACAGAGGAGGGAGAGTTTAGAGTGTGAGATGGGGTAGATTATGGCATGAATTACCATGCTCACCGTCTTCAAAAAATAATTAAATGCCAATATCATGGTAGAAAAAGGGATTATTGCTTAAGTGGTCATTAATGCAGTTTTGTTGCCCACCCCTAGGGGATTACCTTCTCATACATGAAAGATGTAATTATTTTGGAAGGCAATGTGAAGAGTTGCTAAGGGAGGCAACCCCCTAATGGTTTTAAAAATTTTAATTGAGATGAATGACAGGTCTAAGGTGTTTTGTATTGGAAGGAGAATTTATGAAAGAAAAATATTGTGGACAACAACCAGGGTACCTATTTCGTTGAACTGTCATTGTCTGTTTTTTGTTCCTAGCCTTTATTCAGTGTGGTAGGACCTGAACGTAAAGAGAGGTTGAATTCTCTAGTTAGGTGATTGTTGGGGGTTGATAAAAGACTCTCTATAACAATTTTGTCTAAGGATATGTCAATTATCCTTCTCTTAGCCTCTGTGACTACAACCAACATCTTAGTTACCATTGATTAATTTCTAATTTCCATGACTCCATGCCCAAGGATATACCTTCTTTGCCTTACCATCATTTCCAAAACCCTATTAAACCCAAGATCTAGCCACTGCATTTAAAGACACAAATAGTTACTAAGAATTTAGTGATTAGGTTGTTAGAGAGAGCCCTCTCTGGATTTAAGGGGTTAACCTTCAATCTACAAGCTTGGCTTGAAAATGTTACCTTAGGAGTTTCTCTTTCAAATCCAAGAGGGCATTTATGAGTAATAACAAGGGGTGAGATAGAAAGATAAATAAGGAGAGATGGAGAGAAGGGGGAGAGAGAATGAGAAATGGAGGGAGATAGTCAACAAAGTTGCAGGATGAAGCTTGAGAGAGAGTGGCGAGGGGGAGAGATAGAGGGAGGGGGGAGATAAAGGAAGAGAGAGAGGGACTTGAGAGGGAGGGAGGGAGAGAGAGAGAGAGATGGAGTGGAAAGGGAGAGAGGGAGGTAAGAAGAAAGACATATTAAGAGAGAAAGGTGGAGAGAGAGAGAGAGAGAGAGAGAGAGAAGAGAGAGAGAGAGAGAGAGAGAGGAGAGAGAAGGGAGATGGGAGGGAGAGGGAGAGAGGAGAGTAGGAGGGAAGAGAGATAGAAGGGGATACAAAGGGAGAGAAGGGGAAGAGAGAGAGAGAGATGGAGAGGGAGAGAGGGGGGAAGATGGAGAGGGAGGGAGATATAGATAGATATGGAGAAACAATCTATATATTTTTGGTGTAATATAGAGAGATGAAGAAGGAGAGACAGAGGGAGATAGAGATATAGATGGAAAGGGGAGAGAGGGAAGAAGAGATAGATAGATGGAGGGAGGGAGAGATAGATAGATATGAAGAGCGAGAGCATGCGTGTCTTGGGGGTGAGATAGAGAGACAAAGAAGGAGAGATGGAGGGATATATCAATATAGATGGAAGGGGGAGAGAAAGGGAAGAAAATTGTTTGCACTATATGCATTGATTTCAGTGTAAAAATGCTAATTTCTAATCCTATTTGATTTCTTGCATTAGATGCATTGATTTCTGTGTAGATGCTAATTTCTAATTATATTTCATTACTTGCATTAGATGCATTAATTTCATTAAAGATGTTAACTGTTAGTCTTGTTTGATTTAGCTTGCATTAGATGCATTAATTTCGGTGTAGATGTTCATTCCTAATCCTATTTGATTGCTAGCACTAGATACATTGATTGCAGTATAGATGTTGATTTCTAATCATATTTTATTGCTTCCAAAATTAGATGCATTGATTTCAGTATAGATGCTGATTTATAATCTTAATTGGTTGTTTTCATTAGATGCATTGATTTTCTAGTGTATATGTTGATTGCTTGCATTAGATGCATTGATTTCAGTAAAGATTCTTATTTTTGTTTGATGTAACTAGACGTATGGTGTACATTAATTTCAAGGTAATTAGTTTAACATTGTGCATTGATTTCAGTGTAAACACAAAAAAAGTATTAATGATGTGCATTATAACTAAGCTTTTGTAGATAACCTTAAAAAAAATCAAATCAAATAAAACTTGTATTTGTAACTTTTACATCTCCACATATTTTAAAATTTAATATAACTTATTTCAATCATTTTGACTTTTTAAAAATTGAATAAAACTTATTTCAATCACAAGGAATTGATTGAAATACTTCGATAACTACTTGTAAATTTAGGAAAGTTGATAACATTATATAAAATTATAGAAATGTTGTCATATATTGTTCTTTGACCTATATGTTAAATTTCAATACGATTGACCTTATCATGTTATGACTAATATTTTGTAGATAATCTCAAAAGAAATAATGTTGAATAAAACCCATTTGTTGTTTACATGGCATCTTTTAAAATTGAATAAAACTTATTTCAATCCTATCTGTGTTCTTTAATTGAACCTTAAGATAAGAAATTGATTGAAATACTTAAAAAAATTGTCCATGCAATGGTATATGGTTGGGTCACAAAAAAAAATAATATATATATGTGTGTGTGTGTGGGGATGACTTTATAATTTTTATTTTTATTTATTTTTTTAATTGTAAAAGCATACATGTTAATCAAGCACTAAAAGACACTTTCTACGCCAATATGAAGCATGATGATTGTAATTCTTTCCATGTTCAATATTAAATTGATACATGAAATATTCTAGTTCATTTTAAGTATCAAAGTGACTTGCATTATAGCTTAAGATTGTACTTATTTTCTTAGACTATGAAATTGGAAATCAAAATTGTTATATTTTACTAATAAAAGTAATAGTGTATAGAAAAAAATAAAATGAGCGAAATAATTTTAACAGCTCCATAAACTTCAAAAATTAATGAGCACCCATAAACAAGGTTAATACAAATCCATAAACTGAAATAGCGAATACATGTATCAATAACTATCCATATGAAAATATATACAATTACAAATATCACATGAACATCCATAAACTGAAATAATAAGCATCCCTAAACTAAAATATTGTTCATAGATGTACATCCATAAACTATCCATGTATGAAAATATACAAAGTTTGTATCACATGTGAATGTGCACTATGAAATGAACCTGAAAATATACAAACTATCCACTCTAAGTACCACCAAAACTCCTATGTGAGTTCTGTCACACAAAGTAAGTGTTCATAAGTTGGTATTACAATATAACACATTCAAATTCAAACTAGTTAGATCATTATTTGTACAAAATAAACAATATGGAAATAAATGATTTTGAACAACATTTTTAATTATATATACATGAATCTACTAATCGCAGTTAAGTCCAAATGCAAGTTAGATAAGATGGGGTCTGATGAATCTAAGATTGGTGCTCCCTTATCTATGGCTCAATAATTGGAGCCTGCATCAATGGACCTACATCATTAGAGCCTGTAAACCAAACATCCCACTCATGTGTCCACATAACAACGACATCAATGACACTTTTCATATGGGCATGTGTACATAATGGAAATAACAAATTATAATTAGTCTACAAATTAATTAGCATATATGTGTAACTTAAAAACAAGAAAATGTTGAAATCTTAGGAATAAAAAAATTTACCTCAACTTCTGGTCCATGTGGTTTTACATAGTGACTCTCCTCCATATTAGTGTTGAGGTGGAAGTGGAGGTAGATGTGGAGGAGAATCCATGGAAACATGCTCTAGTTGAGGATGGCATTGTTGATCAACTTACCCCTTGGATGACCTCATAAGCTCATCCATGTAGCTGGGTTGTGTCTACATGTTATCATGAACTTATTAATATAAATGCAATCTAATACAAACTATAAATTAATATAAATAATTATGCATAATTTGACAATAAGAGTAAAAAGTTTCATATACATATGTACTTGGTATGTGTGATGTGGGTCGTGCACCCTCCAAGTCTCATGAATGACATCAGGATACATACATGCATATGTCAAAAGTTGGTTAACAATTAAATTTGTGAGAAATGCATCATCATATAAGGGCATTGGCGGATCACAAGGCAATGGTGGTGGTCTCCTAATCTCTCCATCCAATGCAACATGCACACTAGCCAATGACATCTGCATGTTATCTGCAATAGTCTCCCTGGTCTCACCATCGAGCTACGACAACTCCTCTAGCTCTGTCGGTAATACCAAGCTCCAAGACGGTAGTGGAAAGAATATTGGAGGTGGTGGTACATGCCTAGGGTCCCTACAAGCCCCCTCGTGCTCATATATATGTCCCAAGATGGATCCATAGTAATGAGATCTAGTCTCTGATCAATGTAATCTCACCTCATATGTAAAACGAACTTTGCATATAAATGCTTGGAAAAATAAATGGCGACTGGTCATGGTGGGGGAACTAACCCCAAGATCCAATGAATCTATCATACACAAAAGGGGTTGCATCAACATTCCTAAAATATTTTAGTGGAATCATACCTTTATGTCTAGCACGGTGATCTAGAGGGATGTCAAACAACTCCCCACAAACAACAATGTTCTTGGTGGCTTCTTTCACCACCTCCCAAGTATCTGGGTCTCTCACCTCATGCATCTTAATCCTCTATATGGATTGTAAGAGGTGTCTTTGTGGTCTCGACCTCTAGTGTGTCTCAATCAACCTATTGATGTTATTTAGTATTAAAGACAAACTACAACGAGTTGGTGAATTGGTAGGGATGTTACGTACCTCTTGTGTGATCCACGTATGATGGGTCATAACATTCTCCAATGTGATATGAGTTGTAGCGTCATTCCATGGAGGGATCGATGTTGCACTCTAATCCTCAACTTCAGCTTGTTGAGGGCCTGCAAATTATAAATATAATTTAACATATATAATTAACAAACTAGAAGCATAATGACATATACATTAAATCCAAACACATTAGTTGAAGAAAATTTAAAAATTAAAAACAATTTCAAGACATAAACACATAAAGTTTAAAGAGCATTTAAAAATGTAGAAGTTGTACTTGAAATAGGTGAAGAAGGTCCACTAGAGGTAGGATGATCATCAACAAAGACAGAAACATTGCCTCTGACACTCCAACTAGCATTGGAGGTAGGATCTATGAGTGGAACATGCACTCTGGATAGGCTATGTGATCTATCACAAGCCCAACCACGTATAACAATTCCCCTCGCACTGTGATGGCCTACAGTTGGGGCGTGTATATGGGATGCCTCTTCATATTACATATAGTACATATAAACTAATCCAAGAAAAAATGTTGGCGAAAGTATTACATATAATACATATAAATTAATCCAAGAAAATAATGTTGACATAGAAAGAATGTTGAAAAAAAAAACATTTATGAACTCAAGCAGAATAATCTAGCTTGAAGTCCTAAACTTTAGAGTCCATTTTTTGATAATTTATCAACCAAAATATTGAGTTTTGTATAAACACAATCGAAAGAAGTGATCAAATCTACCTTCACACTTTTTCCCATTCCTAAATAATGCATTTTATTCATAGTGCATAAATATGTAAATATATATGTAAAAATTTGAAATAAACCTATTTACAAACTAATAAAATTTCATGTCAACCAAATACTCCAATAGACTTTAAGTTAATTTTTGACTTTGACACATGACATGTACTAGGTGCAAGCACATGAAGGCAATGTTTCTTGTACAACACACTACATAATGAAACAATAGGATACAAATTAGAAAGAGTCTAAATACCTTTATTCGTTGGACTAAATGTACTTTTCATAATAGATATAATGTATCTATCACTAACGCATTGTTGAAATATAAACGTATATATATAATTATATATAGTTATATGTTAAATAATATTATATATTATATATATATATTATATTGCTTTTAAATAATTATGTTATGTTAAATGTTATAGTTATGCTATATAATTTAAATAAATTACCTAATATGTTAAATAGTTAGAAAACTATGTTATGTTATAATAATATATATAGAACTATAATATATAGTTATGTGATGTTCTAACTAAATTATAATAGTTAAATATAATATAATTAATATTTTTAAATTATATTAATTATGTTATGAACTATAATTATATTTATTTTGTAAACAATTGTCAATGTTAATGTTATGTTTTTTATATATTATATATATAATTTTATGAATATGTTAAATAGTTATAAATAATGTTATGTATATTTTATATATAGAATTAATAATATATAGTTATGTGATGTTATAGTTATATATGTTATAATTAATATATAGTTAAATGTTATATATATAATTGAGTTAAATGTTTTTGTTATATAATGACATGATGTTATATAGTTTTATAAATATATAGTTTAATAAATTAATTAAATAAATAAAAATTTCTTATTTAGATTTTTAACTTTTAAGATTATTATTTTATTTTTAAAATTGAAAATTTGTTTCACAAAATTTTTGAAGGAAAATTTTAAAACACAAAATAATTAGAAAATAGTATTTTTACTATTCAAATTAAAAAAAAAATGCATTTAATAAACAAAACATTGCAAGTAAGAAAAAATTTAAAACCTAAGTTATAGCTTTTTTGGTTGTTTCCAAACGTTTTCTAGGTTGTTGTTTGTAGTTCTCTAAGTTGTTTTGAAGGTTTTTTTTAATGGTTTTTCATGGTTTTCTAGGTTGGTATTGTGGTTTTCTAAGTTATTTTGAAGGGGATTTTTTATGGTTTTCTAGGTTGGTTTTGTGGTTTTCTAAGTTGCTTTGAAGGGTTTTCATGGTTTTTGTATGGCAAGTTTTTTTTCTCAAATTAATTTAGCTAATTTTGAATAAATAAATAAATAAATAAGACAAAAGAGATAGAATACCTACCTTCGTTTGAGCCTCTGGGACATTCACAAGGTTTTTGCAAGATTGGTTTGAACGCTCCATGCTTCAATTGCTCACCGAGCTCCAATACTCTTGGTCGAGCTCTGAAATGCCTTGCAGTCTCTGCAAATGGCGCATGTATACTGTGGGCGGGATATTTAATAGAAAAAATGGCTCGATCGAGCGCTAGAGCTCGATCAAACCCTAAATTTTGATCGAGGGTTAAAAACAAATCCTCAATTGAGCTATTTTTTTAGTGCTCGAGGAGCTTGATTGAACACTTAAATTGCTCGATCGAGCCATCTTTCTTTCCACCTAAAAACACATTTTTTTGCCAACAAGTGTAACCCAACTCCATGTTATGACCTATATATATGTGTGTGTGTGTTTTAAAATGGCATGGGAATAATGTTTGATCTCTACATTCATAACAAAACCAATGTGGAAAGTACATAAAATTAGGCCCAAGCCATACTTCATTTCTCCTTGTAAAGTGCCTCACACATATTAAAATGGCCTGAGATGTACGAATTGTTGATGTGATGTATGGTTCAAGACTTGAATAGATTCCAAGGGGAAGATCAATAAATTAGTAAGTGGAAATAACGCGCCCAAACAATGGCCATCGAAGGGATTATTTCCTCGCCTTATGACACACCCATACCCATCCCTATAATTCTTATTTCATGCATATCAAGTTACCTCCATATATAGTATATCTTCAATGCATTCTAATCACCAAGTTAAACCATGAATCTCAGTATGGTACCTGAGCATAGGGTGCTAAGATTCATACTTCCATTAGTTCCTGACTTTGCCTACCCTCTATGCCCTCCTTTTTCCTTAGGACTAAACAATATTCTATTGATTTTGGGAAAACTAAGGTGGGTTAAGTGTGAGGAATTTGACATAGTCTTACCCATTTAACTTGTGTTGTACATATGCGTTAAACCATCCTCATTATGTATGATGAATTTTGGCCTTGGTGTTTTCAACATGATATGATGGCCATACAATGAACATATTAAAGAATAATTTTCCCTCACAAACTAATATTATTTTGTGAGAGAATAGAGTAATATTCCATCACAAACTATAGAGAGTACACACATATATCATTATTAAATATTGTAGATATGTGATTTTCCTCCTCATTCATTATGCTTAAGTGGTTGAGGGGGTTGAAGACTACTCTTGGGTCCATGATTATTTTAGAGTTTTGGTCTTTTTGGAGAAAGACATATCAAGCTTCTTCATAAAAGTTCAAGGGTACAATGCTAAATGATGGTTGGTGGGAGAGGGCGTATATTACCATTAAGATCATGGACCCTATCATCTCTTTGTTATGATGTGTAGACACAAAACATCCCATCCTATGAAAAGTTTATGAAGAGTAGGATTCCATGACTAAGTCCATGAAGACCATTATGTTATAGAATGATTTCCTTGAGTATGAGACATTAATCAACACATTTTTCACCATCATACAAGATATTCTTATCAACAAGTGGGATGAGAATTGTACACCTTTGAATTGCATGACTTGTTGAATCCCAAATACTAGAACAATGATTATTTTAATGGTAGGCCTTCACATCGATTCCCCATACATGGATGGTGAGATTTCACAAAGGAGGAAGGATAAATTTACATGGATATATTAAGATAGAGAATCCCTTGATGAGGTGGAAGAGGTATTCATAGAGTTGTCCACTACCACTGGGGGATTTAGAGGCTATGATGTTCTTAGAGATAGGGGGGATAAGAAGCCTTATGATTTGGTGGGAAACACATGGGGAAACATGCTCTCTTTTATAACAATTATCCATGAGGCTCCTCTCTCAAGTTATTTCATTCTCTTATTATGAGAGGAATTGGAACACATATGATATTTCATGTAGTTTGAAGAAGAGAAAATTTGAGCATTCTGGAGTAGAGGTAATTGTGTATGTGCACACCGACCTCCATATTATTTATAGGCACAAGGAGGAATAGTTGAAGGGATAGACAAAGATGTGGGATGTGATTCTTCATGATATTGGTTTGGAAAACAATGTTGAATTGACATTGTCCAACTTGAATGTTGGTGTAGTGCTAGATCCTATCACTTTTGATGATTGTGATCGTCATGAGGGGTCATCCTCCATATGAGTAGATGTAGAGATTGAATTGGATATAGAGGAGGAGGATGGAGGAGAGAGTAGTGGAAATGGTGCTTATTTTGATGATGTTGACATACATGACTACTAACAATCATAAACTATGAGATTCTTCCAACTATGGTTATAGCATGTATTCTATTTTCTCTTTTCCAATAACATTCCTACCTATACTTGTAGTGACTCAGTGTATATACAATATATTTTGATTTTGATAATTTAATAA
>APFE030289210.1:20064-89653 GCA_000404065.3 Pinus taeda | reverse complement strand
GTCCTCATAGCTTTTGACAGGGTAGTACTGCTCCTTGATGGCATCCTGGAAGTCATTCCAAGTGGGTGCAGCTGAAAACAGTGAGCCTGTACTTTCATCCTTCTGCTCGTAGTAGGTTTCCCACCAATCCTTGACGTGGGGGGCTGCTTTTAGAAGAGCGAAAACAATCTTTTCCCGACTTGAAAATTCATGAACAAAAAAATACCCATCTAGCAGATTTAACCATTTATCTATGGCATCTGTGTCTATTTGACCCTTGAAGATGGGGATTTCAAATTCACTTGTACCTTAAACGGTGTGGCGTTTCCAGAGTAGCTGCTGGAAGTTGATGCGTCGCTTCTGGGTAGCCGCTGAAGGATCTGGGCAAAACTGTCCATCATCGCGTTCCGTTGTCGCTCGAGGGCTTCTTCGAGCAAGATTTTGATAGGATATCATGCCCCCTCGTCTTTCTTCTCATCCGCCATGGGAGGCCGTCGGGATTTGCGAGGCTGGTCTTGCAAAGGTTTGACTAGTTCAATCCCTAACTCCTTATATCTTGACCTCGTTGGGGACATGCAAAGAAAAACAGAGAAAAAAAAACAAATTGCTCTGATACCATTCATCCAAATTTAAATGGGAACACAAAAAATACAGAGATAACCATATACAGAAAGATGCAACGAAAATAATACTTCATTTCATTAATGGAAAATACTGAAATATGCTTACAACCGGAAATAGAAATAAACTAGCTAGGGCGATGGTAGCTTATCTCTGAGAAGAGATGTGGTGGCTACATGCCTATGAATTGTTCTGAACTGTGTTACAATGAGGCTCGAAGGCCTATTTATTGTTGAGAAACAATGGAAAACCCTTCACATTCCAAAACCTAACCCTAGAAGATGAAACGCCAAATTGTGGGCCCTGTTTTTGGGTAAGTTGGTATATCAACTTCCTGGGGTCGCGAATCGGTCGTATTATCTCCGTTTGACGCGCATGATAGCTCATTGGAAAGATCTCTCTGAGGACTACGACAAAAAAAATGATTTTTTGGTAGAAAATCATTGGCGGTAGATTTCCCAAAAAACGTTGTTTAGGGCCTCAAAACGGCTCTGGAAGTTTAGGACCCGAAAAACTGCTAAAAATAGTAAACTGTGCTATAATTAAGGAAATTGAAAAACTGAAAGAAACAGTTATGGGGGTCAAAATGGGATAGGTGGGTGGCCACCAACATCCACCTGGATCAGAATAATTCCTTCAAGACAAGGAAAATTTCATATGAATGGTTGGTAATTCCATTTGGTTCATGTAATGCACCATCTAAATTTACGAGATTAATGATTGGTGTATTATGCCCATATTTATATTCATTTGTGATAGTCTATTTGGATGAGATACTAATTTATAGTGCTACCTAGGAGGATCATCTCTCACATCTCATGTAGGTGTTAGAGAGTCTGAAGAAGTTCCAACTACTATCTAACCTCAAGAAATGTGAGTTTTCTCACTAGTGTTTGGTGTGTTTTCGGTATGTGATCAATCAAGGGAAGTTCAAGATAGATTTTGCAAAGATGGAGGACATCATGAAATTTCCAGCTCCTATAAATGTCACTAAAGCTAGGAAATTTGTTGGGGTATAAAAATAATTATAGAAGTTCATATCTTCACCTTAAACAATAGTTGAACCACCCCATACCATAACATTAAGTGACAAGGGTTTCTAGTGGGGGAAGAATTAACAAAAAGATTTCGATGAGTCGAAAAGAAAAATCAATAAGCACCAATTCTCACATTACCAAACTTTTAGAAGCCCTTTGAAGTGGAGACAAATGCAAGTGGGTATGCCATCAGTGTGACACCCCTTTCATTATCCCAAATTTCGTAATGTAATTAAGAACATATAATGCTATGGTTCCAAAATTTGTGTTATGATGTCAAACTCTATTATATGATGTAATGTTTATTTTTATTAATAAAAATTCTAGAGCTGAAGAAGGGAGATAACCTATAGATTATGATGCCTTGGGGAGGGGGAAAACTTGGCTTAAGAGGAAAAATATACCTTAGGTGAATATTTCCCTTTGATGTGATGGTTAGCCTTCCCAAGAAGCTGAAAGGTTGGGAAGATGAACGTTCAAGGTGTAATTATAAAAATAAGAGGGAGGAGCAATCAAGGGGTTCTTCTTCTTGGATCTTAAGCTTCAAGTTTTTCTCTCTTATATTAATCTTTCATGCATCTCTCTCTCACTTAGAAAATATGATTTGTAAAAAGGTTTGGTGATAGAACCAAGAGAGGTTCATACCTTACGAATTGTTAAGAGATATGAGTGATAGGAAATGAATGTGTTGCAAAAAATTTACTTTGGACTAGATGTCTTTAAGGACTAGGAATGATCCTGGTTATGCGTGACACATAGAGAACTGAAAAATGGAGGGTCAAGGGACTATAGAGATAAAATAAGGACTCCCTTGTGTTGTTGAGACCTACATGGCATTTTTTTGAATGTGATCCTAGTTAAAGATGGAAAGGTTGATCACTGAGTTTTCATGTGTGTGCCTGAAAGAGAATGGCCTTCACTTCTAATGTTAAAATATGGTTTAAATTTGAGTGTGTAAAATACACCTAATTTATCCTCAAGGCATTAATATCTAACATAGGAGTGGATAGTTGTGAGAAAATTTTCAACTCAACTTGCCATATGGTGGGGTGGAATGTGGCTCACCCTACTTCAATTTTGTTGGTACTATTTTATTGCCATCCTTTTCTTCTAAAAATCCATCATTCATCTATCATTTTCTCCCATAAACCCCTCATAGTCCATTGAAATTTATCAATTAAGTGTTATAATTGTTATTTTACATTAAATTTAATTTGTGGATTTTTATGTTAAAAATTGGAAATTTTCAATAAAATTACGAGATGTCATGACTTCCTGTAACTGGTTTATGTTGTGACACGTGGCATGGCAGGAAAATCAAAACAGAGGATAGGGACGTGATCTAAGATGTACATACATGGTTAAAGATCTATTCAGCATCGCATCTGGAGCTCCTGGATACATGGTCAATGCTGGTCAAACCCCGTCTTTTTGGTCATAAAAGCAGCAAAAAGCCAAATTTACCTAATTGATTTCGTTTTGTTTTAGAAATCAGTTAAGATTAGAAAAAAACAAAAATCGCCTTTTTGACTATAAAAGCAGAAACATATGCGTGATAATGTATGTACATTCGATTGTAAACCTTAAGGAATGTTAGTGAACGAAGGATAAGAGACACAAAACCAGATTAAAATACTGCGTATTGTATTGTTACCAGAAATATGTTCTTGCATGTAATTGATTTCCAGACTTTAATCACAAGCAACATTTCATCATTCCAGTGTTTTATGTGTTAACGGTTTCATCATCTAAAGTTTTCTAAGTGTGCCATCAACGCGTGGACGGGCCCTACGTGGGGACTGATATACTTTCATTTCATTTTCATAGCATTTAGAATTCAGATCTGAATAGCGTTTGATGCCATTTCTTTGTCGTGAATTAATTAATTCGATTATAAGTTCTTGCGAGTGTTATTGTATGATTCACGGTGATAGCTTGAAACTTCAATTTCTAAATTATTGAACAAGATCTTGTAAAAGATTTAATTGAGCACTGAATTTCAAAGTATCTCTGTGGACTCTATTTTCATGCATTTGAGTTTTAGTATGCTTAAAAGAGTTTTTAGTTTTCATGAATTTGATTGTTAGGATGCTTAGTGTGTTACCGAGAAAGAGTTTTTGTGAATGATATCCTTGTAAGAGGATTGAAAACTCAGACTAGTAACATGTTGTGTTTTTAGAACAGTTAATTAAATTACATGATCTGAGTGTTTAAAGTGTGAAAGGAAACATATTCCAATCTCTTGTAAAAGAGTGTTGTAACCTATCACAGTAGACACTTATCTAGGTAGATGAGATCCTTTTAGGTCTATAGATTTTAGACACCTGCCTCTAAGTTTACCTAACTTGGTTGACATTAAATTTAGTCTAATCTAGGCCCCTGGATTGGTCACTACATTTTGGCGCAGTTTCCGGGGAGGCGCAGTTAGAGGATTTCTAAAACAATATATAAAAAATAAAATAAACAAAAACAAAAAAAACATAGATTTGATTTTAATTCACCATTTTAGAAGTCATGTTTGCTTATGTCTAGATCTAGAGATGATAAAGGTAGATTCATAAAAACCCCCCATCCAAAAACTAACCTACCACCAGGAGCAGACCGTTTAGGAAAAATTGAACACACAACACTAGATGAGAAAGTCACCATACAAAAATTAGAGGATAAACAGAAATCAGGGCAAAGACTCACACTCATTGAGAGACAAATCCTATTGGCACATGAATCACAGAAGAAACCTCTCCTTGAATCCTCTATAAAAAGAGAAAGTAGTAAAATAACTCAACAATCTCTAGAACAACTTCTCTTTGAAACAAGTGACACTGAACAAGGAATTAAATCAACAGAGGAATCTATCACAATGGCTGAGGAAGGAGGAGGATCAACAAGAAGACCCACTCCTGAACAACAAGATCAAAGGGAGGAGGAAGGGTCAACCTTTAAATTTCCTATTCAAGAACCAGGAGAAAATCATGATGAGGAAATAAAAATGAAAAACATCCCTCCATCTGTGTTTCCAAACTTCTTGTTTGATTTTGACATAGTATGTCGAACATATGGTTACACAGATGATGCCCATAGGCTTAGACTCTTCCCAGCAACATTAAAAGCATCAACACTAAGATGGTTCATGGGACTTGGTGAACATGCAATAACTGGTTGGGATGGCATGAGAAGAATATTCCTAAAGAAATACCAACCTTGTTGTAGATCGAAATATTCTAAAGATGATATCTTTAGAATGAATCAACAAGAGGATGAAAATTTAGAGGATTACTTGGAATGATTTGTTTACAATTTGCAAAAATCAAAACATAGAACAATGTCTTTTGATCTGATTCGAACAATATTTTTGAAGGGAATTCGAGAGGAATACTTAGATGATCTTAATTTGATGGGCAAAGGTGATATTTCCACTTTACCTTTTGAAGAAATTGCTTAATTATGTGAAAAGTATTCTAGGAGAAAAGCCAGAAATGGAAAATAAGCCATATCATCCAAAGCCACAAAATCTGCTTCAGCAAGTGTCACAAGAGCGAAAATAGGAAATTTGTTAGAATAATTCAAAACAGATCTATTAAGTACCTTAGGAACTCAAATTGACACTCTGAAAGCCAAGAAAAGACAAGAAGAGGAAGATCAATTAATGGTTGTCTTTTGTCCCAAATGTCGGAAGAAACATGCCTTAAAAGACTGCCCATTAGAAAACATTCAAGTTTGTGCTTTTTGTACTGAAAATCATGATATATTTCATTGCTCTAAAGTCAAGCTTTTGCAGAATTGTAATGTGGTAGCTAACAAAGGTTTGGAGAATGTGTATTTCATGGGCGCAAAGAGACCATGGCAACCAAGACCTCCACCTCCAGCAGGTATGTTTCCAAACCAAAATTTGCAATTTCCTGCACAAGATCAGATGTATGCTCAAAATTATTGGAATGTACCCATGCCATGGCAGCACCAAAATTACCCACAATAGCAATGGAGACCATCTCAACAATACTCTCAACAATATCAACCATATTCTCAGCCATATCAATAGTATCATCAGCCATATTCGCAATGTCCTCCAACATATCAGCAATATCCTTAGCAGCAAGTTATTTATCAACCCCAAAACACTCAACAAGCATTGCATGCTCCTCCACCAATAAATCCACCTCAACTACAACTTCCATCTAACCAACAACCTCCAAGACCCACTCAGATTCCTGCTCAACCTGTACCAAATCCAAATAATCGAGCAGAGAGACCAACTTATAGTATAGATGAGGGACCATCATATCCCACATTACCTTTGAAAAATATCAATTTGAGGTATGGTAAGGTACTTCAAAAAGAACCTCCAATAGCTGAAAAACAAGAAGAAAACGAAGAAAATGAAAATGAAACTCCAACTCAAAGGAAACGAAATGATGACATCAAAAATAAACAAATGCAACCATTACATCCACCACCTTTCCCAGACAGATTGGTCCAATCAAAACTTCCCATGTCTATACCACAGTTTGATGTTTTAGATGAGCTAAAGAATGTTTATATAAAAATTCCACTACTACAAGCCATAAAAGACATTCCCATATATACTAAAGCAATCAAAGAATTGTGCCTCAAGAAGCCTACTAGGAAAAGAGTTGATCCACAAACTATTCATGTTATTGGACATTTAGTTGGCCTTATGACAAACACCATTTCAATGGAAAAGTATGCTGATCCTGGTATTCCCAGAGTCACTACAATCATTAACAACATACATATTCCAAACACCTTAATTGACCTTGGGGCCTCAACAAATGTGATGACTCTTGATACAATGAAAACACTGCAGCTCACAAACTTGCAACACACAACAATTGTTCTAGAACTCACTGATAGGTCTAAAGTGATTCCTGAAGGGATTTTGGAGGACATAATTGTTTCACTGGACTCTTGGGAGTATCTAGTGGACTTTTTAGTTCTTCGACCAAAATCTAATTTAGGAGGACACCCTATCATCCTTGGTAGACCATGGCTAGCAACTGTTGATGCATTCATAGGATGTAGATCAGATAATATGATTATTTCACGAGGAACTGAAAGAAAACAACTCACTCTTTACCCATTAGCACAATCACCAGTAGTAGCACACAATTTATGGCTTGATGATAAATACAATGATAAGGAAGAAGTTCAATCTGTTTTCAGCATCAATCAAATCTATGATTTTTAAGAACATAATAATGATGATTTGGTCGAATTGTTCCTTTCTCAACCTAATATTTCTGAAGAATTAAGAAATGACCAATACCATGCTGCAGATGAACTTTTGGCACATAATTTTCAGGAAACATGCACCATTCATTCGTTGCAAACAACATTTCAGAACATTTTTCCCATTCAATCTATCACAAACACACAGAGCAAGACCATATAGATTAGTCCAGGAAAAACTTTGAATACTAGCACTCACCTAGACTCATCTCAGGAGGAAAAATTGATCCAATTATTCAGAAAATACCAGAAAGCATTTGCTTGGGACTACACCGATATGCACGAAATTCACCCTGAAACATGCACTCACCATATTTATATGAATAGTAATATCAAACCAATGAGGCAACCGCAAAGACGAATTAATCCCATGCTTCAAGATATTGTTAAAGATGAATTACAAAAACTACTGAAAGTCAATTTTATTTATTCTATCTTTGACAGTCAGTGGGTGTCCCCATTGGTAGTAGTGCCCAAGAAAAATGGCAAGTGGAGGATTTTTGTTGATTATAGACAATTGAACAAATCAACCCTCAAATATTATTTCCCACTACCATTTATTGACCAAGTGATAGACACATTAGATGGGAAATCATCATTCTCTTTTCTTGATGGTTTTAGTGGCTATAATCAGGTCAGGATGGCCTTAGAGGACCATGAAAAAACCACTTTTACTTGTCCTTGGGGCACTTATGCCTATAATGTTTTACCATTTGGATTTTGCAATGCTCCAGCTACATTTCAAAGAGCTGTATTAGCTATTTTCGCTGATTTAGTTCATGACTGTGTTGAAGTTTACATGGATGATTTTTTAGTGTATGGTAATTCATTTGAGCATGCATTGGAGAATCTTGAAATTTTTTTGAAGAGATGTATTGAAGCTAATCTGTCCCTGAGCAATGAAAAGTGTTTTATGATGTTAAATGAAGGGATAGTATTAGGACACTATATTTCTTTTCAAGGCATTAAAGTTGATCCATCAAAAATCCAGATCATTGTCAATTTTCCAATTCCGAAGACTCAAAAAGAGGTAAGAAGTTTTCTCGGCTATGCAAGCTATTACAGAAGGTTTATTGAACATTTTAGTAAAATAGCTTTGCCTCTGTTTAAGCTTCTAGCAAAAGATACACCTTTCAACTGGAATGAGAATTATCAGCAAGCTTTTGAAACACTCAAAGAAAAATTATCAACCACACCAGTCTTAAATGGACCTAACTAGACCCTACCATTTCACATATTTATAGATGCATCTGATACTGCAGTAGGTGCCTCATTAGGCCAAAAATAAGAGTCTTTCAATTATGCCATCTATTTCATTACTAAAAATCTAACACCTACAGAATTAAACTACACAGTGACTGAAAAAGAAATGCTTGCCATCATACATGCTGTGAATAAATTCCGAAATTATATAACTGGTTATGAGGTTTTTGTACATACTGACCATTTCGGCATTAAGTATTTAATGAATAAACCAATCAATAATGGCAGAGTTACCAGATGGCTGTTATTATTACAAGAATTTTAATATTACATTGTTAGATAGACCAGGTAAGGAGAATCAGGTGGCAGATTTTCTTTCTAGACTGCAAAATCCAGGTGAGGTTGTTCCGGTTGAAGATTCTTTTCCATATGAAAATTTATTTGAAATTTCAATAATGAATCCTTGGTATGATGACTTAGCCAATTATTTGTCCACAGTAAAAACACCTCCATATTTTACTCCAAAGGAAAAGAAGAGGCTGATCAAACAAAGTGCTAGATACTCATGGGTTAATGGAGATTTATTTTACACCGGTTATGATATGATTATTAGATGATGTGTAAGAAATGATGAAATAATTGATAATTTTAAAATCTTGTCAATGATGAACCGTGGTGGGCATTTCGACACAACAATTCAAGATCCTAAGTCTTGGGACCATGCCATCTATTTTTAGGATCCAAAAAGAAGCAGTGAAAAAAGTTGTGATAGTTGTCAAAGAATGGGCAGACGCACCAAACTACAGAGAAATTCCACTTCACCCCCAAGTACATATAGAGCCATATGGCAACCAATAACTCCTCCTGCTCGCGTCCAACACCTTCCAAAAGGCAAATACATCCTAGTAAGTACTGATTACTGAAAAAATAGCGGAAAAGCAAAAGCACTAGTCCGGGCAACTGAACAAACAGTGGTAAACTTCCTTTTTGAAGAAATTTTTGTAAGGTATGGAGTACCAAGGGAGATAGTGACAGATCAAGGTACTTAGTTTACTTCAAATCTAGTCAAAGACATCACAGAAAAATATAAAATCAAGCACAGGAAAAGTACACCTTACCATCCACATGCCAATGGCCAGGTGGAATCTACCAATAAAACATTGGAAGGAATTATCATTAAGACCGTAGCAATGAATAGAAATAATTGGGAAGAGAAGCTCAAAGATGCACTCTGGGCTTACAGAATCACGTGGAAAAACACTACAGGATTTACACAATATCATATGGTGTATGCAAAAGAGGTAATGCTTCCTATTGAATTTGAAATACATACTTTTAAGATGGCTGCAGATTTAGGAATTGATCTCAATGAAGCCCAACAAGAGAGAATTCGACAATTGAACCAGCTAGATGAAATGAGGCAGCAAGCCGAGGAGACAACAATCCTAATGCAGAAGCAAAGGAAGTAGTGGCATGATGCACACATTAAAAGGAAACAGTTCAAAGAAGGAGACTGGGCTTTACTCTTTGACTCTAAATTCAGAGATCATAAAGCCAAATTTACCACAGATTGGATGGGCCCATATGAAATAGTTCAAATTTATGAAAATGGATCAATCAAGCTTACTACCATTGATGGAGAAGGCAACACCTTTCTTGTCAATGGACATAGGTTGAAACTCTATCATAAGCCCATCATCCAGGAGGATTTTATTCAAACTGTATCTCAGCAAAGGGAGGTTGAGATGTTGCAACCTTCAGCTATGATATCTCTACCTTAGTTAATTCAATTTCATTTCAAAACAATAAATTATATATATATATATATATATATATATATATATATATATATTATATATATATATATATATATATATATATATATATAATTTAATAATAATAATAATAGTGGTTTAGATGTGAAAACCAGACTCTGGCACACTCTAACCCAAAATTCTTACTAGAAAACCAATCATTTGGCTGGTAAGAAGTCCTTGTTCTCTTTGTTTACTGCTTTGTTCATCACTTTAATAATGACTTGAGCACAAGTCAAAGCTTGAGTGGGGGAGAAGAATCAGAAGAATCAACATTTTGTTTTCCCTATCTCATCTCCTCATTTGTAAATCTTCAAAGAATTTGTTTCAGTACTTCAGTATTTCAATAAAAGAGTTGTTTTTGTTTTTGTTCTAATTAGAGGGACCTGTTCAAGCAATGTGCAGTGGGACTTGTTCAGAAGAATATGTTACCAGTACCAATATTAGAGGGACTTTTTCAGCAAATATCGGAGGGACCTGTTAAAGACTGCATTCAAGATACATCAGGCTACATCAACAACAAGGATAAAAGAAGCTGCACAAACATAGTTCTTCAGAGTTCTTCATATTTTAAAGGGACCTGTTATATTCAATTTCATTTCAAATGGACCTATTTTTGACAGTGAAGAATCAACCCTACCTGTGCACGCAAAATTAGCCATTATCAACCAACAAGTGTAATGTATTGGTGAAATTTTTATTTTTAACATTTAAAATTCTTGAATTATTTTAGTGTTAAAAATGATGATTATGATTTGTTGTTATCAATTTCAAAAATCCCTATACCCGTCACCCTTGTAACATTCCTAACTACTCAACTCTGCTATCACTCTGCTATCATTTCCCATCACACTTTAGCCTATTTCCATATTCCTACTACGATTTTCAAACCTTTTCCTACACCACTCTTCAAACCTTGTCATCAACTCCTCATTTTTAAATCGGCCATCAAACCTTGTCATCGATCCATCATTTTTCGATCGGCCAAGTACCAACACGTAGTGGATAAGTCATTCCATTGAAAAGACAAGTGGTAAATCATTGGAAAGACAAGTGTTAAATGATTTCGTTCATTTTGAATGTGGGAGTTATAAAACAGTCTTTTGACCCAAGTCGACTCATGAAACATATATCCGTTATCATCACTACAACACTCTTTATATGTATATGGTGTTCTCATGATTGTACCTATGTAAATCAGTACCGCTCCTCTGCCTTTATGATGTGAATGCACCTTCAACTCCGTATTATCATTATAGCAATTGGGTGAAGGTCAACTATTAAGTTTTCACTTTATAAAACTCTCAGTTCATAAAGTGCGTTACCATGTGAGTGTTCAAACTCTAAGTTTTCAAAGAGGGCCGAGACAGCAGGCCTACAAAGGGAGAGTATAACAAACAGGCTTACCACGAGTTTCTACCTCCACCCATAATCCAAGGACGTTAACCAGGTTGCCACCCAAGCAATTAAAGAAGGAAACCCTGAGAATCGAGGGTGTTATCAGGTCGGCTAAGTGGAACGCAGGAAAAGAGGTAACACATTGAAAAAACCCTGATTGAATTCTTAAGCATAAACAAAAGGGTTAGAGCAGAGATTTTTTTTAAAAAATGACCAATAGAGCAGAGCCTGAAACATTTGATAGTTCATAATATCATGATGACTGTGTCACGATTTTAAGGGAAAAACATTGGTTATCTTTTCTAGATAAATTCAATGGAAACAGTGAAGAAGTGACAAAATAGTTTGCATTCACATTCAATGGAGAGAAAGAATTAATATGAAACTTCTCTTTTAGAATTTCAGAGGATACCATAGCACAAACATTGGGAATCAGTCCAGAAGGGGAAAAATATTTCAAAATGAAACAATTTAAGGAAAAATCATGGACTCAGTTTATGTCTAGGTCAAGGGTTTCCTCTATCAACTGGAAAAAGGGTGTTCCTAGAAGTTGGCTAATGCACCCATGGGATGAAATGGTATACATTATTTAGAACTTTGTTACATGTGAAGGACGTTATAGTATAGTATACCTATATCACATAAAACTTCTGTTGCACTTAAAAGGCCAATGCACCATCACTTTGCCTTATTTTCGCTTACAGAGTTTGACTAAAATGTCAAAGACCATTCAGAAACAAAATTGTAATGAAGATAAGAGTTTATATCATTTTGGGTTAATCAAAATTCTAATTGAATTTGAGTTGCATAGGAGAGGAAAAACATGGAAAGAATTTTTGATTTCCAATCAAATTAAAATTGGAGAAGATGAATAGGAACAACAAGAACGCATTGAGTTTATGCTTGATATTGATGAAGAAATCCCTGAGCATAAGTCAAGCAATGTTCCTCCACCCAGCAGTAGTGTAAGGACAAGAAGGATGAGGCAAGAAACTGCCAAGAAAATTGAACAAGACAAAATCTTCACTACTTATATGAGAAGATAAAGGAGAATACAAAAGAACCAAACACAAGATGATCAACCAGAGTCGAATGCAAATGCACCAATGGACATTGAAAGCAGTGCTCATTCACAGCCAGAACAGGAAGCAGAAATGGAAATCGAGAGTAACAAGGGAGAAAGGAAAGAGCCAGCACCTATAAACACGAAACAGAGAAGGTTAGAGAAACAAATTGAGGAGATAAAAGAGGAATTGATGGAAGAAAACATGTTAGAGAAGGTCATAAAAGAGGAAATGAAATGTTGAGAGCTCAGAGCAAGAAGACTCAGCAGAAAAATGAGAAACCGAAGGAGAAAATCAAAGAACTTAAGATTGAACAAACTGAAATTTGCAAATGGGCGACAAAATGGTACACTCAGAAAAAAGCTCTCAAAGCAAAATATAAGAATCTGAAACATGAGTTCCAAGTTCAGAAGAGTATAGATGTCTTGTTACAAGCGGCAGAGGCACAAGCAGGAACATAATATAAAGGGAGCACATCAGGATTAGCATGAGGACATGCTAAATCATTGAGCTTGGGGGAGATGTTGGTACTATTTTATTGCCATCATTTTCTTCTAAAATTCCATCGTTCATCTATCATTTTCTCCCATAAACCCCTCATAGTCTATTGAAATTGATCAATTAAGCATTATAATTGTTATTTTACATTAAATTTAATTTGTGGATTTTTATGTTAAAAATTGGAAATTTTCAATAAAATTACGGGATGTCATGACTTCTTGTAATTGGTTTATGTTGTGACACGTGGCATGGAAGGAAAATCAAAAAAGAGGATAGGGACGTGATCTAGGATGTACATACATGGTGAAAGATCTATTCAACATTGCATCTAGAGTTCCTGGATACATGGTAAATGCTGGTCAAACCCAACCTTTTTGGTCATAAAAGCAGCAAAAAGCCAAAGTTACCTAAATTGATTTCGTTTTGTTTTAGAAATTAGTTAAGATTAGAAAAAAACAAAAATTGCCTTTTTGACTGTAAAAGCAGAAACATCTGCGTGATAATGTATGTACATTCGATTGTAAACCTTAAGGAATGTTAGTGAACGAAGGATAAGAGACGCGAAAGTAGATTAAAAGACTGCATATTGTATTGTTACCAGAACTCGGTTCTTGCATGTAATTGATTTCCAGACTTTAATCACAAGCAGCGTTTCATCATTCCAGTGTTTTATGTGTTAACGATTTCATCATCTGAAGTTTTCTAAGTGTGTCATCAACGCGTGGATGGGCCCTACGTGGGGACTAGTATACTTTCATTTCATTTTCATAGCATTTAGACTTCAGATCTGAATAGTGTTTGATGCCATTTCTTTGCTGTGAATTAATTAATTCGATTAGAATTTCTTGCGAGTGTTATTGTATGATTCATGGTGATAGCTTGAAACTTCAATTGCTAAATTATTGAACAAGATCTTGTAAAATATTTAATTGAGCACTGAATTTTGAAGTATCTATGTGGACTTCGTTTTCATGCATTTGAGTTTTAGTATGCTTAAAAGAGTTTTTAGTTTTTATGAATTTGATTGTTAGGATGCTTAGTGTGTTACCGAGAAAGAGTTTTTGTGAATTATATCCTTGTAAGAGGATTGAAAACTCAGACTAGTAACAGCTCTGTTTTTAGAACAATTAATTAAATTAGATGATCTAAGTGTTTAAAGTGTGAAAGGAAACATATTCCAATCTCTTGTAAAAAAGTGTTGTAGCCTATCACAATAGACACTTATCTAGGTAGATGAGATCCTTTTAGGTCTATAGATTTTAGACAGGTGCCTCTAAGTTTACCTACCTTGGTTGACATTAAATTTAGTCTAATCTAGACCCTCGGATTGGTCACTACAAATTTCTAGTATTTTTTTGGTTGCAATAGATAACTATTTATTTATGTGTTAATGATATTTCTAATATATATGGTTTAGTGACATGCATGATTATTTAATTACTCTTTTCAAGAAGTTTATATGTACATGCATTTACCCTTCAACAAATTTATCATGGTTGTAGCTAATATACTATTTGGTTGTATATTTTTATATGTATTAAATTGTGTAACAACATTGGTTGATGAAGATAGGCATCCTAAACTATTATTTAAACAAGTCATGTTGGAATTTCTACTATAGATTTTATTCTGGGAGGTTCTAGAAGCTGAAACTTGGGCCATAGTGAGGGGATTTCCCATTAATCCTCTAGCCCATTTTTTAGATCATAGGGTTGCGAATTTTAGTAAATATGGTCATAGGAAGTTGGGCTTCCTAAATGCATATTTAAATATGTCATGTTGTAATTTATGCTATAAATTTTCTTTTTGGAGATTCTAGAAGTTGAAACTTGGAACATACTAAGGGGAAATCTCGATGATCATGTGGTATAACTCTAGATCATGGGCCATGATATTTGAGGATATATGATCAGAGCAATTTAGATTCTCTTAAAGCCATGCATCAAACAGGTCATGTTGGAATTTATTTTATAAATGTTCTTTTTGGAGGTTCCAGAAGCTGAAACTTAGAACATAGTGAGGGTAAATCTCAGGTTCATCTATTCTAACTTTTATATCTTGAGTTGTGATATTTTAAGAGATATGATTATAGAAATTCAAGCTTCTTGGATTCTCCTAAAACCATGCATCAAATAGGTCATGTTGGAATTTTTTCTATACCTTTTCATCTGGGAGGTTCCAAAGGCTAAAACTTGGACCATAGTGAGGGGAAATAATACTGATCACTTGGATCAGTTTTTAGAACTTGGACCACTACAATTTAGGATACATGCCTCAATGAAGTTTCTATATTAATTGGCATGTAAATTGTTTGAAGAAATTCCTAAATGGGTTAATGAATCATTGCATACAAACTATTCGATTAAATACCCCAATGAAAATGATGTTTTGTGGATGGGGATAATATTGTTGTATTTTTGTATCTTTCTGTGATATTACTCTTGTAACTGATATAGGCCCATTTGCATGCAAAGCATTTGAAAAAATATGTTAAAGGTGTTTCATTACAATTTGCGTACAAAGTATTTGATAAGATACCTCAAAAACATAAATCAAAATTTGCATGATTGAGTGGTATATTTGAGTTAGTATGTTACAAGTGGAGTCACAATAATATTTCTTATTTTATTTCATACAAAATGTATACAATAAAAAGACTACTTAATTGGTTCTATACAATGTATTTGAAGAAATAATTACATGTAAAGTGTTTGAAAAAATGTATGAGAGATGATAATAAAGTTTCTACAAGTGTGGTTAGGATAAATTTAGTAGGGATATGTTACGAAGTGGTATCAGAGCTTATTTTCAAGCTAATAAAGAAAGAAAATGAAAAATTTGGATACTTGTAACCTTTGTAAGCCATTGAGGTAACTTGGTATGTGGCAATGGGAGTGACCTTAATGCAAAAAGGAAAGCATATATGCTATCATTCTAAATATTTCATGGGTTAGTTTTGAACTACCCTACCTATGACAAGGGACTCTATGCTCTAGTTCAAGCTATAAGGAAGTGGAAGCACTATATAGTGGGAGAGGATACCATCATCCAAATATATCACTAGCTGCCATAGAATTTTCATGCCTAGTGTAAGCTATAATCGACCATACATTAAAAGTGTATGGGTTTTTTTTACATTAGTTTCATCTCGTAATCAATTATAAGAAGGGAAACATAAATAGGTTGGTATATATGCCCTCAAGGCCAACCATATCCAATATTACAAATTTGGGAGCTCTTATGCACATGGATCCATTTAACCATGACACATACAAAGAAGCATACACAAAATATGAGGAATTTAAGGAGGTGTTTCAACCTCTAGAAGGTTATATTCATGTAGAAAATGATGACAATAAGGATTATTATCATCTTCAAAATGGGTTACTTTATAATTTGGAAAAGCTATGTGTCCCTAAAGGTGGAATAATTTTTCTTATTAGAGAGGGTCACACCTCCAAAGTTACAAGACATTTTGGTGTTAGGAAGACAACTTCCAACTTATAAAGGAATGTGTATTGGCCCATAATGCAATAAGATGTAGCACAATATATTAGAGGATGTATATTTTGTTGTACCAAGAAGCCTAGTAATGGGAATAAAGGTATATACTAATCTTTATTTGCACCCACTTGATTTGGGAAAACATTCCTATGGATTTTCTGGGAGGTTTACTAAGACATGACTATCTATTTGTGGTATTTGACAGGTTCACAAGATGTGCATTATCATTATCTACAAAAATACCATCAAAGAACAAGAAGTATTAATTGTGTTCATTAAATAGGTATAAGTGCACTCTGGGATACCAAGTAGCATCATCATAGATAGGGATACCTGATTTCTTAATGCATTTTGTACTAGATTGTGGGACAAGATGGAAACTAAATTGAAGATATATACTAACGTTCCCTCCATAAATAGATGGGTAGACAAAAGTAATCAATATGAGTTGGTGCAAATTTTGACAGGTTGTAATCAAAATCATCTAAAGGCATGGGATAAAAATATGATCTATATAAAACACTCTTATAGTAGAGTAGTCCACACTCCTATAGGTGAGTCACCTTTTGAAACCTTCTTTCAGCATTTTCCACCTTCACCCTTGAATGTTATTTATGGACAAAAAGGAAGAGTGAGGGAGGGCCTCATAGGATATGCATTGGGATTAGAAAAAATTGTTGAGAATATTTGGAAAATCCATTTAAAACTACAGGGGAAACTAAAGAGTTCATCGGAAAAATGTAGGGCCAAACATGATCAACACAAAACAAAGAAGTCATTCAAAGTGAGAGACAAAGTTTCATTATAACTAAAAAATGAAAGACAATAGGGTCCTAGTATGAAGATCAAGGATTTGTAGTGTGTTCCTTTCAAGATATTGGAAAAGGTGGGATATAATGATTACAAACTTAGGCTACCCCCATAAATGTGCATTTACTTAGTAGTAAATGTGGAGAATCTTAAACTCTATTATCCCTCCATGTTGGATTAGGAAGAGGAGTCATTCCTAACTTCCATAAAGGAATTAACATTAGATGGCCTTAGGAAGAGTTGGAAGAGGACACTATTTTGTAGAAGAGGTATATACCTACAAGATATAGGTAGCATAATATTTGGATTATTGGGTTGAAAGGAAAATTCCAAGTAACTTTAGGGAGAAGGTAGAGGAAACAATTTCTCACCTCATTCAATAAATCAATTGGGGACCAAAATCCTCCATAAACGGAGAGGTATGATATATATTGAATGATATGTTTTTTGTTATTTATATTGATGATTTTAGAGTGAAAAAATTAGAGGAATCAACTTTAGGGTCATCTCCTTTGCATGTCCCAATTTGAAAATTTTGGGTTTGAAACCTTCTAGATCCATCTTGAGGCATAAAATGGAATTTTCTAGTGGTGAAAATATCACATCAATTGGAGCTTGTATGCAAAATTTATGCCTCCCATAAGTTGACCTACCATATTGACCACCATGGTATGAGATGATGCCACATCGGCCCCAGTTAATCATTCATATGGGGATAACCATGTGTGGATATTCAAGAATATTCTAAAAGGTATGAAATTGTAACTCTATTTGTGGGCTGAAGAAGTCAAAAACCTACCAATAGATGGTTATTGAGAAAATTTAAATACTATACCAATAGGAGTAGAAGGGGTTCCATTCTATGCCATTGTATTTATTATATAGTTGAGCATAACATCTAGGAGTTGGAAGTTAGAGAGTATACTGAAGGGGGATAAGATTTTGTAGCATACGTATAGGCCATGAGTCTTAGGTAACTCCATATAGAGTAACTCTTTCTTTATATTTTCATATTTCCATACTAGATAAAAGAGAGTAGAGTGATCTCACCTCCTAGCTATGCTTCTCTTATACAAGTTTCCTAGAGTAAATCGTGTGTGTTTTTATTTGTGAATGGTTGTGTGTGTGTGTGTGGTGCACGTGTGGCATTTTTTGTTCTCTATTTTTCACATTTCTGTTATTTCATACATCTAAGAATAGATTCAGTAATTAATGAATCTGAGATGTAAACACAATTAACCTTCATAATAAATATTTAAATATTTTTACACATTTTTTAATGCCAATTTGTTGTTATTTAAGCAAGTAACATAAAAGCTTCCATTGCTTGTACTAGTTTTTAGTTCTTTCAATGTCAACAGATTCAATTGTGGTAAGTGAGATATTAAATTCAATTTATATGATCAAGATTAGCCCTATAGGTTCCAAAGCTAAAAGGAGCTAATTTTAAACACATAATTTGAGTTTGCATTCAATTGCAACGATTATGTGAGAAAGCATGATTTATTGGGTAGAGTATATGGTTTTGAAGGGAAAATTTTGGAATATGGATGTCACCATGGATAAAGCTTAGGTATCAAATTCAAAGAGAAATGGGAAGGCTTTATTTATGTGCATGTATTACATAAATAATGATAGTTTTTTCTTCATGAGCATGCATGTAAACCTTGTTCAATTTCCCATTTATTTGACTCAATTAGTATTTTCACTTGCAAATTAATTTTCCTTCATTGCTTCCTTTAGCCAACTATATACTTATCTTAAATGGCCATGAGCTATGGCTTGAGAGTTCTCATTCTTGAACCCATTATTTCATTTTTCTTCATTATTAATGTTGTAGAGTAAATTGTGGTCAAATATTTTCCATTTTTTATTTTATATTAACAATTAAATAATATTCCAAGGCTTCATTTGATAAGCCCACTTTAGAACCATGGAAAAAGATTTGGGAACATTTTTAACCTTAATATGACAAGATTTTTAGTAGATTATCATTGTTGATATGCATGTTTTGAGCATTTATGGAATAAGTATGATGAGACATTGACCAAATTATTATCGTTGATATGTGTCTTACTCATCTATTACTTATTAAGGCAAGGATAACTATAAGTTTCTCATGGCATACTTTTCCCTTTATGTCTTAAGCGTAGGCCATGACAGGTTTGTTTTCTTCTTGTGACCATTTGACATGTAAAATGAGTTTATTTTCTTGCAAGTTATGCTATAGATGGCACAATCATGTAATGTGGATATATTTGATGATGGAGTTATTAATGTATTTTTATTTTACACTATTCATTAGAAGAGTTTTGTTGATAGGGATAAATGACCTAACAATAGTCAATGGGTTGTCTCCAGTTTAAGGTATGAGTTAAATCTAACATTGTTTTGGGATAAGAGACCCATCAAAATTTTTTCCTGGTAACCATTCTCAATTTTTAAATAATGTCATGAGATATGGTAATCATCACAGTAGAGGAATTAAGATTCTAAACTAAAACTATTTAATGCACTAAGATGAAAAAGGTAAGCTACCTAGATATGGAAGATAGAAGAAAAATAGGAAATGGGGAGCCATTAAGCACACAACAAAGAGTCAAGAAAACAATTTGTAGAAATCCAGGACAAAAATGAGCGCTTAACTTGCTGAATTCAAAATAGTCAATATGTTGATATATTAAGTTCTCATAAATGAAATTAACATAACTGAAACAATAAGGATGTGAGAAACACCATCTAATTAATATAATAGTCCATAATCTAGTAGTATATATCCCACAAAGTACACACATACATGAAATGTTTATGAATATTCAAAATCAAGTACAGTATGCATGCTAAAATATAGCTCCCTTAATGGCCTTTCAAGGCTTCTTAATTTGAAACCATGGATCCATAAGTACAAGCCTCCTAGCTTTGGTCTATAGATATATCAATAAAACAGGAAACTACATCTACAATAAAGGTCCTAAAATGAGAACCAAAATTCAAAGATTAGGAACCCTTTTCACTAAGGGTTTCATAATATTTATAGTTTTGAGTTAGTAACTACCACTTTTGATTGTTCAGTTCCTTGTCAAGTCAATTGCAACTCTTCAACTTCTCCTAAATTACAAAATAAATAAAATTCTTATTACACCTCAACAATTAAGTTGAGATCATCAGGATTCTACTTGGAATCAAACTATCCATAGTAGCATGGTATTCCACTATGTTCTAGGTTATTACCAGCATATCCTTATTCAATGAAACCATAAATGAATTCAACACTTTGTGCTACTTAGCAGGGTCCACTAGATGTTTCTTGAGATTGTACTTAGTGAGTTTACTGTTGAAAACACTAAAGGATAATTCTTTTGCATTACATGCTTAATTTAATTCCTTGTTCACTTCCTTATCTACTAGGGCCTATCCTTGATCCCAATTGAAGGAAATATGTTCATATTAATGACCTTTCTGCTAGGGAGTAATCTTATTCATATTGGGCCACTAAATGAGCTATGCATTTTTAAAACTTATTCTTTCTGCTAGGCAGTAATGTTGTTCAAATTGGGCAACTAAATAAGCTATGCATTTTATAATTTATTATGAATCTTGAGATCTTGGTTGATTGCTATAGAGTCATAAATTAATTCCCATGCATAAAATATAGGACATTTATTTGGGGCCTAAGGATATTAGTTTGGCCAATATTCTAGCTAAGTGATAATGCTTAATACTCCTTATAACCTAATGCCTCCCTTTTTAGTCAGCCCCCCAGGGGAAACAAGTAAGTCAATACCTTTTGCAAGATTTGAAAACAATGATATACCTATAAGAAGAGGGGCGTGTATGATTCATGCATCTCTAAGGACCATGCCCTATAATCCTTTACCTTGATTCTCTCCTACTGCATTTTCTTGGTTTCCTCCTCCAATAATCTGACTTGTCATTACAACTCAATTATCTAGGAATATTTCATTTTCATTTATTTCAGGAGACCTCTCACATGCCTCTCAATGGCCTTAGAGAATACTATACCTATTGAGGCTATGGTGAGAGGATCCTTCCTCCTATCAGGGACTACATGTTAGAAAATTATATATTACAGGGCAATGGAACACATAAAATATTGCATAAATATAAAAATAGAAAACACATAAAGCAACCGAGACACTGATATACGTGGTTCACCCAATTTGGGCTATGTCCATGGAAAAACATCCAATCCTTCCTTTTATATTATCCAGCTAAATGAAGAGATACAACCTACAATAGATTCATTGTAATTCCCTCTTCGCTTGTTGGTATCAAATTATGACTGTCCATTCCACTTAAAATCCTCTTTTGATTATCATTTTTGACCATTTAACCTTCATATTCCAGTAATAATCCTTAGAAACTAAATGATATGATGTCATTATCAGTATTTTTAGCTTGAAATTAATTTTTGAAATTATTATGTTAAAAATGACATTTTTCATAAAATTACAAAAAGTTGTGACTTCCTGTAAATGCTCCATTGTTTGACATGTTGCACAATAGGTGAGTGAATTTGAAGATTGTGGGCATGAAGTAAAATTTAAACGGAGGGTGGATCACCTATACACTTTCAGTTTTGAGGGAAACAAGTGTCCGATCAATGTTGGTCAAATCCAGCCACTTCAACAAGATTTCCAAATTTTGTGAAGAGAGTAATTTCTATTTTGAGAATTTTTCATAAATGAAGGAACTGATTCAATTTCTACCTTCTTAGATTTAATTAGTATAATTCTGTTAGGATAATATGGAGGAGGAATAGCTTCTTTTGTTATAGGATTCATGATAAATAACCTATGGAAGAAGACTATGTTTTAGAGCTAGATTGTGAACATATGAAAGTACAGTTTGTGCATTTTTAATATCCAGATTTAATACAAACTTCATTATCAAGTTTATGCTTCCAGATCCAATAGTCATACTCTTCTGAATCATTTTTTAGTGTTGAAGGGCCCTCATCACTATGCCGGTACACTCTATTTTCAAATTTCCTTACTAGATGCATATTCGAATTCGAAAGTTAGAAGTTATTTTATGTGTTGTAGTAAAGGTCGTGTTATTAAAGTTATCAATTGAAAAGGACTTACATTCATTGTGAAAAGAACCTTGTAAAAGGATTCAACCAATTCTAATGTTGAAAATTGATATATATATAATATATATATATATATTATATATATAATATATATATATATTATATATATATATATACTTGTTGTCATACAATTTTCCATATTTTCTTATTGGCTTTAACTTTGAAGATAGTTCTAGTTTGATTTCCAAGTGATTCAGATTGTAATTGTTAAATTCAATTTTTAGTTTGATAAGTGACTCTTGTAAAAATATTCAACTATTATTGGTTGGCAACATTACTCATCTTATTCACTATTTGATTTGGTTAGTTATTGAAATTATTTTGGAATGTTATGATTGGGAAAAGTTATATTGAGCAATATTCTTGTAAGGGAATGATAGGATTTTAACCAATCACTAATACTTTGTTTTTGTTATTTAGGCAATTAGAATTTCATATGATTTGTTTTATCTAGATTAATGCTTGAGTGATTGAGAAGACAATGAAGGACCTCTTGTAAGACAGCACTATCAAATTAATTTCACTAGGTTGTCATTAGAACCTTAGATCCTTCTAGATTGATATACTTTAGATGAGCACCTCTCAGTGTACTTTCCCAGGTTTATAAAGGAATTAAGAGCTTAAGTTACCTTAGTAAGTAGATACCTAACATTTTGGTGCCATTGTTGGGGAGGTGCAATTAGAAAGATTTAAAAAAAAATTAAATCAACAAAACAACAAAAACGTAGATTTAAATTCAAATTTCGGTCATGTTTATTTATGTCTAGGTTTAGGGTGAGAAAGGAAGATTCACAAAAACCCCTCAACCAACAACTAATCCACCATTAGGAACATAACCATTAGAAAAGATTGAGTACACAAAACCAACTGGAAAAGTTATTGTGGAAAAACTTGAGGAAAAACAGAGATCAGGCCAAAGAATTACTCTCATTGAAAGAAAAATCCTACTAGCTCATCGGGCAAAGAAAAGATATATACCTGAGACTTCTATAGTAGGGAAATTAAAAGAGAGTAGTACAAAAGTACAATAACCTATCTTTGAACAAATTTTCCTTCAAGAACTAAAACAAGAAGAAGAGGTAGAAACCTTAGACAAATCACAAATTACAATGGTTAAAGATGGAGGATCTAGAGGACCTACTCCTGAACAACTAAGAGAGTATGAGAGATAGATGGAAGAAAGGAGAAGGAAAGGGGAGAATGGAAAAAACAAGGAAATGATAATCTGTTTGGAGGAAATCCAAATCAACCAGACACAAAGGAATCCACATTTAAATTTCCAATTCAAGATAGAGGAGAGTATATGGATGAGGAAATTAAAATGAAGAATATATTGGCATCTGTATTACCAAACTTTTATGGTATGGAATCTGAAGACCCAGACTCATTTTTGTTCGAATTTGACATATTATGCCAAACCTATGGATATACCGATGGTGCACATAGATTTTGACTTTTTCCTGCTACCTTAAAAGCAACAACACTTAGGCGGTTCATGGGATTAGGTGAACACTCAGTCACTGATTGGGATGACATGGGAAAGATCTTTTTGAAGAAGTATCAACCTTATTATCGATCAAAAGATTCTAAAGATGACATCTTTAGAATTAATCAAGAAGAAGACGAGACCTTAGAGGAATACTTGGAAATATTCTCATATAATCTACAAAAATCAAAACATAGAACCATGTCTGTTGATCTTATTCGAACAATCTTTCTTAAAGACATCCAGGATGAGTATCTAGATGACCTCAATCTCATGGGTAAAGGGGAAATTTCTAATTTACCTTTTGAGGATATTGCTGACTTGTGTCAAAATTACTTTAGAAGTAGGGCAAGAAATGGAAAAAGAACCATGTCATCAAAGATCACAAAATATGCTACAGGAAATATTACTAGATCTGAACTAGGCAATCTATTTGAAGATTTCAAAACAGGTCTTCCAAGTACTTTGGGGAACCAAATAGACACTTTTAAAATAAAGAAAAGACAAGATGACCGAGAACATGAATTATCTATATTATGTCCCAAATGCGGAAGAAATCATGCTTTGAAAGAATGTCCTTTAGATAATGTGCAGATTTGTGGGTTTTGTACAGAAAATCATGACACTAAGGATTGCACAAAGATGAAAATTTTGTAGAATTACAATTTGGAAGCTAATGTAGAAATTGAGAACATGTATTTCGTGGGAGTTAGAAGGCCATGGCAGCCAAGACCTCCATGTATGTATCAAAATCCAAATTCAGCAAATTATAACATGCGTGTTCAAAATTCTTGGAATGTTCCTATGCCTTGGCAAAATTGGTTTAATCAACAGCAGCAAACATACCCACAACAAGGATGGAAAGGATATTCTTTTCCTCAACAATTTACTAACAACAACCTCAGCAATATCATCAATCATTTGCTTAGCCATATCCCTAACATTATCAGTCACAATACTCTCAACCATATCCACAACAATACCCTCAGCAACCAGTAACATATCAACAACCAAATCCTCAACAAACTTTACCTGCTCCTATACAAATAAATTCACCTCAGTGACAACTACCATCCAACCAACCTCCTAGACCCACACAGCTATGAGCTCAACCCATAGCTAACCCAAACAACCGAATAGATAGACCAGCTTACAGTGTAGATGAGGGACCATTGTACCTAACTCTGCCACTGCAAAACATAGAACTAAGATCAGGTTGAACTTTGTGAAAAGAACCTCCACCTATTCAAACACAATCACAAAAGGAGAATCAAAATGATGAACAAGAAAACAAACCACGTAGCAAACAAAATGACCCAACAAAAAATAAGCTAGAACAGGGTCAACAAATCAAAACGCTACAACCACCTCCATTTCCGAAACGATTACTTCAACCAAAATTACCCACACCATTGCCACAATTTGATGTTCTTGATGAATTGAGAAATGTGTATGTCAAAATGCCATTACTCCAAGCAATAAAGGATATTCTAATTTATACCAAAGCCATAAAAGAGCTTTGTCTCAAAAAGCCTGCAAAGAAAAGATTTGATCCACAAACAATACATGTCATTGGCAATTTAGCTGGCTTGATGTCGAATGTCATTTCCATGGAAAAATATCTTGACCCAAGAATACCTAGAGCCATAACAATTATTAAAAAAATTTCAATTCCAAACAATTTGATTGATTTAGGAGTTGCAATAAATGTTATGACATTGGACATAATGAAAACTTTGCAGTTGACAAATTTACAATCAACCCCAATTTTTTTGGAATTAGCAGATCACTCTAAAGTTATTCCTGAGGGGGTACTGGAAGATATAACTATTTCACTGGACTCTTGGGAGTATCCAATTGATTTCTTAGTACTCCAGCCAAAATCAAACTTAGGAGGACATCCACCCATACTTGGCAGACTATGGTTGGCCACTGTTGATGCATTCATTAGATGTAGATCTGGTAACATGATCATTTCTAGAGGCACAAAGAGAAAACAACTTACCTTGTACCCATGAGCACAAGCCCCAACAGTAACACAAAACTTATGGCTAGATGACAAGTACAATGATCAGGAAGAAATATACTATGTTTTAAGCATCAACCAAATGTATGATATTGAGGAGAACAACAATGAAGATGTAGTAGAAATGTTTAGCACCCAACTTGATGTTTCAGAAGAATTGAGAAATGCATAATACACTACAGCAGATCACATGTTGGCATAAATATTTCAGGAACTTGTACTATGTACTCTCTGAAAGCACTATTTGAGGAAATATTTCCAATCGACTCCATGACAAACACACAAAGCAAGACAATAGAAATCAACCCAGGAAAAACATTGAACATTGTGGCCTTTCTAGAAACATCTTAGGAACGGAAATTGCTTGACTTGCTCACCAAATACCAAAAGGAATTCGCTTGGGACTACACTGACATGTAAGGAATTCACCCAGAAACTTGCACTCACCATATCTATACAGAGAAGGATGAACCCCATGCTCAAAGAGGTTGTAAGGGATGAATTGCAAAAGTTACTAAAAGTGAAGTTCATTTACCCCATTTATGACAACCAATGGGTATCTCCATTAGTAATAGTTCCCAAGAAAAACAGTAAATGGTGAGTCTGTGTTGACTATCGAGAATTGAATAAGGCCACCCTTAAAGACTATTTTCCACTACCATTTATTGACCAAGTTTTGGATACATTAGCTGGAAAAATGTCATTTTCCTTTCTTTATGGTTTTAGTGGCTACAATCAGATTATCATAGCCTCAAGAGACCAAGATAAAACAACATTTACCTATCCCTGGGGCACGTATGCTTACAATGTCCTACCATTTGGTTTGTGCAATGCACCCGCAACATTTCAGAGAGAAGTATTAGCAATTTTTGTTGGTCTGGTGCATGAATGTGTTGGGGTATGTATGGATGATTTTTTAGTATATGGTGATTCCTTTGACAATTCTTTGCAAAATCTTGAGAAAGTTTTACAACGACGTATAGAAACCAACTTGTCATTAAGCAATGAAAAATGTTATATGATGATGAATGAGGGAATAGTCTTAGGACATCATATCTCTCCTGAGGGAATCAAGGTAGATCGAAACAAAATACAAATTATTGTTGAATTTCCCATTCCAACAAATCCAAAAGATGTAAGAAGCTTTCTTAGTTATGCAAGTTATTATAGGAGATTTATTTAAAACTTTAGCAGGATAGCATTGCTTTTTTATAAGAAGATTTTGGCGTAAATCACATTAGGTAAGACATTTGCCGACGCTTTTCGAACCAACCAGTGTGGTTCATCGTCAGGACAAGTTGAAGAAACAGATCCAGCTCAACATGTTAAATAATCAGACCAGAGATTCCAACGGCTAATTTAACGGCTAATTTTGACTAAATGACCCAGGTCAAAATTAATTATATATTAATAAATTAAGAAAAAAAAATTGAAACTAACCTGGGATTTACTTTTTACATTTTTCACCTGATTTAAATTATAAATTAATAATAATAATATTAATAAGAATAATAATAACAATAATAATATTAAAATATTAATAATAACAATAATAATATTATAATATTAATAATATTTAATTAATTTTGACCTGGGTCATTTAGTCAAAATTAGTCGTTGGAATCTCTGGTCTGACTATTTAACATGTTGAGCTGGATCTGTTTCTTCAACTTGTCCTGACGATGAACCACACTGGTTGGTTCGAAACACGTCGGCAAATGTCTTACCTAATGTGATTTACGCCGAAATCTTCTTATAAATATGATGGATCACAGAAGCCTCAATTCTACAATTGATTCGCTGCACGGTAAAGCATTGTTTTTGTTTAAACTTCTTGCAAAATATGTACCCTTCAATTGGAATGAGGCTTGTCAAAATGCTTTCGAGAAACTAAAGAGAAACTAAGCACTGCTCCAGTTTTAAGGGGACCCAATTGGACATTACCTTTTCACATTTCAACTGATGCATCTGACACAGTAATAGGGGCTTCATTAGGGAAAAAAGAAGATGCTTTAACTTATGCCATTTACTTTATCAGTAAAAATTTGACTCCTGTTGAACTCAACTATATAGTAACATAAAAGGAAATGCTTGCTATTATCCATGCGATGAACAAATTTCGTCATTATATCACTGGATATGAATTCCTCATTCACACGGACCACTCCTCCATTAGATACTTAATGAAAAAACCTATTATTAATGGCAGGATCACTAGATGGTTACTCTTATTGCAGGAATTTAATCTCACAATACTGGACAAACCATGGAAAGAGAACCAGGTAGCAGATTACTTTTCTAGACTACAACATTCAGGTGAAGCAATCCAAGTTGAAGATTCATTTCCTGATGAACACTTGTTTGCAATTTTAGTGTTAACTCCATGGTATGCTGATTTAGTTAACTACTTGTCCACAGGAAAAGTACCACCATCTTTCAGTTCAAAGGAGAAGAAAAGGCTTATCAATCAAAGCGTAAAATATTCATGGGTTAATGGCAATTTGTTTTATACTGGTTATGATATGATCATTAGAAGATGCATTAGAGAGGATGAAATTATTGATATACTAACCTCATGCCATGATCAACCATGTGGTGGCCATTTTGTAGCTAAGATAACAACACACAAAATTCTTAGCATTGGCTACTATTGGCCATCAATTTTCAAAGATTCAAAGAATTATGTAAGAAGTTGTGGAAGCTACCAATGAATGGGCAGACCAACCACCTCCAATGAAATACCACTATAGCCACAAGTACATCTAGAGCCATTCGAAAAATGGGCTCTCGACTTTATCGAACCCATAAATCCACCATCCAAAGGTAAGAAGTACATTCTTATATGTATCGATTATGTGACTAAATGGGTTGAAGCAAAGGCACTTGCAATGGCAACTGAACAAACAGTAGTCAATTTCCTTTTTGAAGAAATTTTTGTTAGATATGGAGTACCCAGAGAGATAGTAACTGACCAAGGGACTCAATTCACATTAAGACTGGCTCAAGAAATTACTGATAAGTAAAAAAGTCAAGCACAGACGGAGCACACCCTACCATCCGCAGGCCAATGGCCAAGTGGAATCTACAAACAAAACACTATAAGGGATAATGACAAAAACAATGGCAACAAACAGAAAGGATTGGGCAGACAAGCTCAATGAAGCACTGTGGGCATATAGAATTACTTGGAAAAACACAGCAGGTTTACACCCTATTAGCTAGTGTATGGCAAAGAGGTCATGCTACCAATAAAATTTCAAGTACATACATATAAATTGGTTGTAGACTTAAGAATAGATCTTTCTGAAGCCCAACAAGAAAGAATCATGCAATTGAACCAACTGGACGAGATGAGACAAAAGGAAGTGCAAAGGACAACAATGATACAACAACAAAGAAGACAATGGCATGACAAGCTAATTAAGAAGAAGGAATTTCAAGTTGGTGACTGGGCATTACTTTTCGACTCAAAATTCAAAAATTACAAAGAAAAATTTACAACCCACTGGATGGGCCCTTATGAAATCATTGACGTGTGAGAATGGATCAGTCAAATTAAATTCAATTGACCAGGAAGGACAGACATATCTGGTGAATGGACACAGGCTAAAGATATATCATAAGCCTGTCAATAAAGAAGACTTCATGAGGACAGTATCACAATAAAAGGAGGTATAGATAGTACAACAGTCAACTGTAATATCCAAGCCTTAATTAGTTTCAGTTTTCTACAATAAAATAAAAAATAAAATAAAAAAACAATAAAAAAAAGTAAAAAAAAAACAACAAAATAATGTTTAGATATGAAAACCAGAGATGGCATAATATAAACACGAATTCTTATGAGAAAACCAAGAAATTGTCTTGTAAGAATTCCTTTTTAGTTAGATTGAATTTCAAAATAAAAGGATTCTGAAAGAAACATGACTTGAGGACAAGTCAATCATTAGTTGGCGAGAAGGAAGTTTGAACTTGTTCATGCTTTTCTGTCTCCCTAAGTTCATCTCCAGCAGAGGAAGAGATTTGTCTTTACATTTTCTAATGGATTCTTAAAAAAATGATTTTTGTTCAGTATTTTCCAAAAGACTTTGACTGTAAACTCAGAACATATCTCAGAAAGGGACCTGTTATATAGAATTTCTCAGAAGGGACTTGTTATATACAAATTCTCATTCTCAGAAAGGGACTTGTTCTATGTACATTTTCAAAATGGGATCTGTTCAGAGGAAGATTGTTCCTAAGAAGAAGAAAATTGCAAAGAAGAGGACTACAGATTGCATCTACAAAGAAGACTCCTTCATAACATAAACTAAACTAGATTGGACAACACCTAAGAATAAAGAGTTACATTTAAGAGACAAATGGACACCATCACAGGTCTGAACCATGCCTGAACATATCAAACAACAAAATCCAACCTCCAAACAAAGGGATATCAAAGGACTGTAATAACTGTCATTTTAATATTTTTAATTTCTTTTATTAACTTCAATTTTTAAATGATGGTTTATGATGATTATTGATTTTAGTTTCTAAACACACAGTTTATCCTATATCATTCATTCTTATATCCTGCAGGAGTCAGTCCTACTCTTCTACCTATATCCTATAACTATAACCTATTTCCTATTTCTAAACATTAGTCCTATCTTCTATCCTGTATATATTCCTAAAACCCTGATCCTTAGAGCCTATCTTTTCATCCTGTACATATATTTCAATCAACCTATAGTCATAAGTATCAATAGATCTACCAAAACTAAGCATGCATACTTAAGAACCAATTAAGTCACCAACTACAGATTGGAGGTCATCAATTAGTAGACTACATAACTGAATTTTGAAGAAGGGATCAAGGCACAAAGACAAAGGATTTAAAATATTTATGGTTTTCAACCTAAGGATTTTTAAATCTAGAAAATAAAACATATTTGATAGACAAAGGGTATGTGATCATAAGTAAGGATTAACGACTAGTTCAACAAATCATCATGACCCGATGCTCTTATGATCTATAGGTGCCATAATGATCTGTATTCCTCATAATTTCAACAAAGGGCTTGCACCATATCCGATTTCATCATCCAAAGACCGTTGCCAGGACTCTATAGGTCATCATTAAAAATCCTTGTTTAAGACATTGAAGGAATTATCAGTGAAGTAGATGTTGTGTGAAGAGGCTGAGGATTCGTTGCATAAGCAAGTAATGGATGAAGGTCGTAAAGAATGAAACCACCGTGTTAAAAAGTAAGTAAGTATTATATTCATCACGGATTATAGGTAGAAGTTTGAACCTGTAGAAAACGTTGTGAATTAGGGTTGTTTACCATTCTGAAGGGCAATCCTCTTTGAGATACATAAGGGTATAGCGTTATGAGTATGTTGACAATAACAATGTCAACATACAAGTAAAAGGGCCACAACAAAAGGGAGACTCTACAAAACCAGTTGAAGGATATTTCGATTAAATTGGTAGCGTCCTCCATTAAACAAGAGATATGCATTTTACTCAGGCTCCGGTAGTTTCTTATCATAACTATGGTGAAATTTCTTTTACAGCATAAGGGAAATGCAGTAATTTTCTACAAGCTATGGTAGAATTCTTTTTTACAACTGTAAATTCTTCTTACACAATGGGTAACAGGAGACAAAAAAATTTCTCTCATGGCAAATAGAATAGAACCACAACAATTTGACCCTACCAAATACCATAACGACTGCATAGACATTTTTAGGGCAAAACAATGGTTGACATTCTTAGCGAAATTTAATGGGCATAATGAGCTAGCAGCAAGGGAGTTTGCCTCCTCATTCAATGGAGAGAGGGCTATTGTAGGAAACTTGTCTTTTAGGGTCTCAGAAGACACAATTGCTCAAGAAATAGGTATAAGCCCAGAAGGATAAAATTATTTTAAAACCAAGTAGTTCAAAGAGAAAACATGGACACATTTCATATCCAGGACAAAGGTATCATCAGTTGACTGGAAATTAGGGATACCAAGGAGTTGGCTCATTCATCTGTGGGATGAAATAGTTTATGTTATTCAAAAATTTATAACCTGTGAGGGAAGATACAACATTGTATTTCTTTATCATATCAAATTACTAATGCATCTAAGAGGAGACTGCATCATAAGCTTGTAGGTTTTAACCCCGTACAGAAATTATTTGCATACGAATTCTAAAACACGGAAAATAAACAATGTAAGAGCATAACACATAAAACACATATACACAGAGATTTCCCCCTGGATCCCAAAACTGGGACTACCAGCTTGATTTTTCATTATGTTCCTTTCAATGTTACAATACATATTTATACGTGTTGAAGCATCCAATACCATGGACCAAAAACCATCGCCATCCAAAACCTGAACCAAAAACCATCGCATCCAAAACCATGGACTGAAAACCATCGTGTCCAAAAAACATGTGCGAAAATCATGCACTAAACCATAGGTGGGTCCGCCCAACCTAAAAATAGGGTCCAAAAGTGGGGTTACGGGTACCCCTCATAACCCCCTGTGACCTCCCCCCCTCTAACCCCTGGTTAAACTACGTGGGCTTAGTCATGAAAGAATATAAACACAACCCAACATTCTCCCACTTGTTGTTTCTTTCCACAGGGGGCCACAAGAGAGCTTAGTCCATTTACCCATTGTTTCTCTACACCAAGAGAACTTCTCAAAGCTCATAGATTTTGTCAATGCATCTGTAGTATTCTTCAAAGTGTCCACCTTTACTAGCAACATCTTTTTGTCTTCTATCATATCCCTCACAAAGTGATATTGAACATCAATGTGCTTTGTCTTTGAATGATATGTGGGGTTCTTTGCCAAGAAAAGTGCACTTTGGCTGTCAAAATCTATCCTTATAGCTTCTTGTACTAACCCCACACTTGAACACAATCTCTACAACCAAACTTCTTCATTGTTTGCATGAGTGGTTGCCATGTATTATGCCTCTGTAGTTGATAGTGCCACTACAGATTGTTTCTTGCTCATCCAATTGACTGCACCTCCAAATATGTTAAACAGATACCCACTTGTAGATCTTCTCTAATCCATATCTCCAGCTCAGTCTCCATCAACAAAGCCACTAGTATCCAACACTCTATCCAATCCTGGTCTTCCTTGGTAGCACAAACCATAATCACTAATGCCACACAAATACCTGAAAACCGACTTCACTGTTTTCCAATGCTCCTTTCCTGGTTTTGACATAAACCTGCTCAATATTCCCACTGCATGTGCAATGTCTGGTCTAGTATAGACCATTGCATACATCAGGCTACCGACTACACTTGCATATGGAACACGGGACATGTCCTCTTCCTCTTCTTGTGTCTTGGGACACTGTTTAGCGGATAACCTCACACCTACAGGAATAGGAACCTTCACCGGTTTACTATCCTGCATTTTAAACCTCTGTAGTATTGTCTTGACATACTTCCTCTGGTTTAACCAGAACTTCCTCTTTGCTCGATCTCTTTTAATTTCCATGCCCAAAATATAGTTTGCAGCACCAAGATATTTCATGTTGAATTTGGAGGACAATTGGGTCTTCAAATCCTGGATAATTTCTTTGTCATTTCCAACAAGCAACATATCATCCACATACAAAACCAGATAAATAACACAGTCACCAATTAATTTAAAATACACACAGTGATCTGCTTTGCTTCTAGTGAAACCAAGTCCCTATATAAATGTATCAAATTTCTGATACCACATCCTTGGTGACTGTTTTAACCCATATAGAGACTTCTTTAACTTGCATGTCAGTTATTTCTTACCCTTCACCACAAAGCCTTCAGGTTGCTTCATGTAGGTTTCCTCTTCCAGATCCCCATGAAGAAATGTTGTCTTCACATCCATCTTTTCTACCTCAAAATCAAAAGTAGTAGCAATAGATAAAATTAATCTAATAGAAGTTATCTTGGCATCAGGAGAAAAAATATCACCAAAATAAATTCCCAGCACCTGAGAATAACCTTTTGCTACCAACCGAGCTTTGTATTTCTCCACTTTTCCTTTTTCATTTGTCTTCTTTTTGAACACCCATTTGCTGCCAATGGGTTTCCTTCCAGCCGGCAACTCCACCAGATCCCAAGCCTCATTTTTGTGCAAAGATTCCATTTCATCAACCATGGCCTCTTTCTAGAGTTTTCCATCCTCTGAATCCACTGCTTCCTTCACAATTCTGGGATCATCATCAGTAACAGACAAAGCAAAATTTGAACAAAAAGTAGATGGAATATACCTTTCTAGCAGTCTTCTTTCTCGAACTGATCTTCTCACAGCCGAAGTTTGTGGCTCTTCATCTTCTGATTCCTCCTCTCTTGTAGAGTCTGATTCTTCCTCCTTTAGCTCAAACTCTATCTTCTCAGTTTCCTTTGGTTGAACTTCATGTTTAATAACATATTTCAACTCTCTAAACACCACATTGCGGTTGTACACAATCTTACTTGTTACTGGGTTCCAAAGCTTATAACCCTTTAAACCATCCTTATACCCAATAAAGATGCAATTTTCAGATTTACTATCCAACTTGGTTTGTTTCTCCTTTGGAAAATGTACATTTGCATCACATCCAAATACCCTTAGATGTGAAAGAAAGGGTTTCTTACCAGTCCATACCTCTTGTGGAGTCTTATCCTCCAACGTTGATGAAGGTGACCTATTGACTAGGTAACATGCAGTATCCACCGCCTCTGCCCAAAATTCTTGTCCTAACCCGACACCACTGAGCATGATTCTCGCCCTTTCCATCAAGTATTGTTCATTATTTCTGCAACTCCATTTTGATGAGGTGTATATGGTGTAGTCTTCTATCGTGATATACCACACTTCTTACAGAATTCTTCAAATTCCTTACTGCAAAACTCTCCACCATTATTTGTCCTCAGCACCTTTATCTTCTTCTCTATCTGATTTTCCATAAGAGCCTTAAATTCTTTAAACCTATTAAAGACTTCAGATTTCTTCTTAAGGAAATATATCCATGTATTCCTTGAGAATTCATATATAAATGATACATAGTACAAACTTACCTAGTGATGGAACCTTCACAGATCCAAACACATCACTGTGCACAAGCTCTAATATTTGTTTTGCCCTCTTACTACTAGAGAGGAAACTCACTCGATTCTGCTTCCCATATACACAATTTTCACAGAAATCAAAGTCCAGAGAGCTATTACTCATACCTTCTACCATACCTTTACCATGAAGTACTCGAAGGCCTTTCTCTCCAATATGTCCAAGCCTTTGATGACACAACATGGTCTTTTCTCCACAGACCATTAGATTTTATGCTTCACTTTCAAGAACCGCAGGACTGTTGCACCCATCAACAATAGTGCTACCTTGCAGCTTGTATAGAGTTCCAACCCAAACTCCCCCCATCAATACTAGTGCTCCCTGAACCATTTTGCAGATATCCTTCTCGAACACTGTTTTTACACATGAATCATCTAACTTTCTTACAAAAATCAAATTTCTGGAAAATAAGGAATATGCAAAACACCCGGAAGTGTTCTAACCCTTCCACCTTGCAAATTCAATTTTAATTTTCCACGACCAACGATTCTAGCCTTCCTGTCATCCCCCAAGAAGACATCACCACCATCGTATTTCTCATACTCACAAAACCACTCTCTATGGGGAGTGAAGTGAAAGGATGCACCTGAGTCAATCAACATGCCTCATTGATCTACATGTGTACTTGAAGAAGCCAAGTACACATCCCCACCTTCATCTGAGGTGGTTTTCACCTCTGCAGAAGGAGCATCATCAAATCCCTTTCCTTTGTTAGGAGCTTTAGATTTACAGTCCCTTTTGTAGTTCCCTTCCTTTCCGCATTTCCAGCACACTACCTTTATAGGTTTTCCTAGACATTTAGATCTACCACTCAATGACATATTTCTGTTTCTATTCTAGGACCGTCCTCGTACAGACAAGGCATCACCATTCTGGCTCTCCATATTTTCCGTCTCATCTCCTCCTTCAGCAAGGATGAGACTATTTCATCAAACTACAAGGCAGTGGCATTGCTACCTATTGTAATAACCAGAATATCCCACGAATCTGGTAGAGAACACAACAAACTGATGCACTTATCTTCATCTAAAATTTTAATATCAACAGATGCTAACTGACTTACCACAGTATTAAATGCATTCAAAGCTCTGTCATTGAATCTCCACATTTCATCCTCAGGTTATATAGCTTTTTCCGTAAGAATAGTTTATTCACCAAAGACTTAGATTGGTACAAAGTCCCTAACTTGTCCCACAAAGCCTTCGTCATAACTTCCCCTGATACATTCAGCAATACTGAATCTGAGACACACAATCGTATTGTGCTCTTTGACTTCCGATCCAACTTCTTCCATTCTTCATTAGACACTCCTGTTGGTTTAGTACCTGGATCTACCCCGATCCACTAATCTTTATCCACCAACAGATCCTCCATCTTGAGTTTCCACAACTCAAAACTTTGACCATTAAATTTCTCGATCTCTATCTTTCCATTGCTCGCCATCTTCTTTCACCAACAGAATCGACCTCACAGATCTCCCACTGAACAGGGTCTACCACAGGCCTGAGCGAAACCCATCAACAACAAATGTGTCCCTTTAAAGCCAAAACAGATCTGATACCAAATGTAGGTTTTAACCCCGTACAGAAATTACCTGCATACACATTCTAAAAAACATAAGATAAACAATGTGAGAGCATAACATATAAAACACATATACACAAAGATTTTCCCCTGAATCCCAAAACCAGGACTACCAGCTTGATTTTTCATTATGTTCCTTTCAATGTTACAATACATATTTATACATGCCGAAGCATCCAATACCATGGACTGAAAAGCATCGTATCCAAAAAACATGTGCGAAAATCATGCATAAAACCATAGGTGGGTCCGCCCAACCTAGCGTAGGGTCCAAACCAAAATTTTCCAGGGCGCTGCCCCGGACCCCATAAAGTGGGGCTATGGGTACCCCTCAAGCCCCCTGTGACCTGCCCCCCTCTAACCCCCAGTTAACTATGTGGGCTAGTCGTGGAAAGAATATAACACAACCCAACAAAGATTACCATATTTTCTTTTGCAAAGCCTGACTAAAATGTCTAAGACCATACAAAAACAAAGGAAAAATCAAGATAGTAGCCTATACCATTTTGGTTTGGTAAAAATCTTGATTTAATTTGAACTACAAAAGATAAGTGTGGCATGGAAGAAATTCTTGGTGACTAATGAGTTTATGGCAGATAAGGAGCAAGCAAAACAACAAAATCCATAGGAGGAACAACATAATTTAAAGGAAGGGCAGAAACATGCAAAATTATTGATTGATGTGGATGTTATATAGGAAGACTTTTCAAAGTACAGACTAAGTAACTCTGTTCCATCCAACAACAGTATTAGAACAAGAAGCATGGTAAGGGAGGAGGCTGAAAGGGCTGAACAGAATAAAATTTTCTCCACTTACACAAGAAATTCTAGAAAGACTACGTTAGGTTAGAAAGGGAAAATGGTGGAGGAGGATGATATTCTATAACAGGCATAGTATGACTACATACAAGGATTGGAAAGTAAAGACAAGGAAAGGAGCAACAAGAATAGAAATTCTCAGGTAAAAAGAAAAGAAAACTGGAAATGAAAGTTGAGAAGTTACAACAACGACTTATGGAATCAGAGGTTTTGGAAAGAGTAGTGAAAAGAGAAAATGAGACACTCAAAATACAAAGCAAGAAGTTTCAAGTTGAGAATCAAAAATTGAAAAAGAAGGTTAAGAAACTCACATCCTATAAAATGCAAATTTGTAGGAAGGCCTACAAACTTTACAAGATAAAGAAAGCAATTAAAACCAAGTATCAAATCTTGAAGACAGAGTATGAAGCCCAAATGAACATCAATGCTTTACTTTAGGCAGTAGAGGTAGAAGCAGAGGCAGAGGTAGAGGTAGAAGTCAGAATTTGACATGTTAGAACTTATTTGCATGAGGACATGCAAAAACCTGAGTTTGGGGGAATGTTGGTATCAAATTATGACTGTCCATTCCACTTAAAATCCTCTTTTGATTATAATTTTGACCATTTAAACTTCATATTCTATCTATAATTCTTAGAAACTAAATGATATGATGTCATTATCATTATTTTTAGCTTGAAATTAATTTTTGAAATTATTATGTTAAAAATGACATTTTTCAGAAAATTACAAGAAATTGTGACTTCCTATAAATGCTCCATTGTTTGACATGTTGCACAATAGGTGAGTGAATTTTAAGATTAGGGCATGAAGCAAAATGTAAACAAATGGTGGATCACCTATCCACTTTCAGTTTTGAAGGAAACAAGTGTCTGGTCAATGCTGATCAAACCCAACCACTTCAGCAAGATTTCCAGATTTTGTGAAGAGAATAATTTCTATTTTGAGAATTTTTGCATAAATGAAGGCACTGATTCAATTTTGACCTTCCTGGATGTAATTAATAAAATTCTATTAGGATAATATGGAGGAGGAATAGCTTCTTTTGTTATAGGATTCATGATAAATAACTTATAGAAGAAGACTATGTTTTAGAGCTAGATTGTGAACATATGAAAGTACAGCTTATGCATTTTTCATCTCCAGATTTAATACACACTTCATTATCAAGTTTATGCTTCCGGATCCAATAGTCATACTCTTCTGAATCATTTTTCAGTGTGCTTGTGAAGTGTTGAAGGGCCCTCATCACTACGTTGGTACACTTCGTTTTCAAGTTTCCTTACTAGTTGCATATTCGAATTTCAAGTTAGAAGTTATTTTATGTGTTTTAGTAAAGGTCATGTTATTAAAGTTATCAATTGAAAAGGACTTGCATTCATTTTGAAAAGAACCTTGTAAAAGGATTCAACCAATTCTGATCTTGAAATTTGATATATATACTTGTTGTCATACAATTTCCATATTTTCTTATTGGCTTTAACTTTGAAGATAGTTTTGGTTTGATTTCCAAGTGATTCAGATTGCAATTGTTAAATTCAATTTTCAGTTTGATAAGTGATTCTTGTAAAAATATTCAACTTTTATTGGTTTGCAACATTACTCATCTTATTCATTGTTTGATTTTGTTAGTTATTGAAATTACTTTGGATTGTTATGATTGGGAAAAGTTCTATTGAGCAATATTCTTGTAAGGGAATGATAGAATTTTAACCAGTCATTAATACTTTGTTTTGTTATTTAGGCAATTAGAATTTCATAAGATTTGTTTTATCTAGATTAACGATTGAGTGATTGAAAAGACAATGAAGGACCTCTTGTAAGAGAGCACTGTTAATTTCATTTCACTAGGTTGTCATTAGAACCTTAGATCCTTCTAGATCTATATACTTTGGGTGAGCACCTCTAAGTGTACTTTCCTAGGTTGATAAAGGAATTAAGAGCTTAACTTACCTTAGTAATTAGAGACCAAACATCGCTCTCACATAATCTCCTCTCCCTTTCTCGCTTAGATACAAATCTACATAGATGCAATACAATTCCCTCATATATAGTGAGGGGTTGCCTTCTATGGCAAAAGCATTAATTTAAACATAATTCTGCCGTCAGATATTTGCCTAATGAATGTCCCAGATTGACTACAAAATTACAACATTTTACAAGGCAATTTTACATCTATTTTTAGCTTCGGGGTCCCTACCCCAGATCCCCCGTCGGGGGGGGCTCCAAATAATCATCGTTGCCCCCCTGGACCCCTTGGTGGCATACATTTTATGGGAAATGTTGCCACCACATTACGAACTAGGGTCCAATGTGGCAGTGCCTCTAAATAAAGAAGATAATCAGGTGCCACACCCAACACTACAAGTTTCTCAGTGGTGATATGCACCAATGACAAGTGTGATGTGATATATGTTTTCTTTGTCTTCTCCATAGTATGTTCAGGTTATGATCAAATCTAAAATTATTCAGATTGACCAGCGTCTTCCTCTTTGGTGGTTTGATACTCATGTCCGTTATTGGAAAATGATAGCCTACGATTTTTTTATTGTGATTTAAAAGTGTGTTGCATTAGTCTCCATTGCAGTTGAGTCTAGCTAATATTCTTGCTCTAACTCTACTTGTTGGGCTTGGAGTGCTTCTTTATTTACTCTGGCATCTAATTCATCCTGTAATTTCTTTTGTTCTTCTTCTTCATGTTTCCACTTTTCTTCCTTAACACTTCTTATCTCTTCTTCCTTTCTTTCCCATTCCATTTCTCTCTCCATTTCCTCCTCCTTTTTCTTTTTGATCGCCAACTCTCGAGTTGCTATGGTAGCCTCCTATTTTATTTATGTTACTTACTCTTCATGTTTAATTTTCTCTTCTTATTTGGTATATGTTTCTTCCTTTTGGGTTGCTTGTTGTTGAGTCAATGTTTCTACCTGCTTCTAATTATTTTCTTCTTTTGTAGTGGCTGAGGTTTAATTGATCCTTGACATAACTATTGCAAAGTTTAAGCCATTCTTTTGTTTCTTTTCCTCTACCCATGTCTCTAACAAATATTTACATCTAAAATTATAGGACCTCCATTGATCCTTGATTTTGTATCTAGGATCATACCTATGAAATGTCAGATCACAAAATGGAAACATATCAGAGTGTATGAATCATATTTGGTTTGCTTGATGTCTTTCAACTGATATGCTCACAAGTGGAATGATATGTGTGACTAATGATGCTTCTTGGTTCTTGAAAGTGTGCCACCTACCCATATGTAAACCTAATAGGATATTTATTCTAATACCACATGATCAATTGCAAATTTGGATAGTAGGTGTGGAGGCTTGGTTGCTCCAAATATTTTGATGAAAGTACCATCCTATTCCACAAACCAAACACTAACTACAAGAACTAATTGTCTAGCCATTTTTGACATACAGGGAGCAACTTCATTAAAGAGGGCTTCATACAAGGCAATTAAGAAATCATGGTATATCCATGTGTAAGCCCATGTATAATAATCTTCCCAAATGATTTTGCAACAAATGTGCACTCGTTGCTCATGGATGGTCCATTTTTAGTTCATGGATGGGAATGCCATGTTAGCACATACTGCATCTAATAGGTATGAGGCCATGCAAAATTGAGGTTGTTGACCTTATTGGGATTTTCAACATTATCAATGTTATCCTTCAAAATGTTTGATAATATATTTTCCTTATTAAATATTTTTCCCTCAACAAACACAATATAAATCAATGGAACCTAACTCTCAAGAAAGGTTTCAAAATTTTTCCAACCATATAATTGGCATAACATGGCATCCGCAAGATGGAATGGATTAATTAGGTTTATATATACACTGATCGGAGCATTCTTCTCTCAAAGAACAATATCTACCATTTTTTGGTCCTGATGATGGATCCCCTTTGGGGTTCAAAATGTCGACATGATGAATATGATACTATGGATAATCTGGTAAATACTACACAAAATAACGACCACAGGAGCTTAAAATGTTACATGGAATGGATTCTTAAACATGTTTACAGGGTATTCTCTATTGTTTCTAATTCTAAATGTTCCTCTATTTGTCCACCATTTCTTGATGATCGCTTTGAGAAAGATATTGAAGGTCCTCATCTACCCTTCATCCAAGGACACCTCCTATATAGGTAACCTGCCATATAAATCTATGTCAAAATAACTGAAACAGGCTATAGATTTCCCATTGTTGTCATCAATCACGACCTCCTCTGGATATGAATTTTGCAACAACCACTCAATTTTTTCTACACATGGAAAAGCTAGTGGGAGGGATACCACCTTCAGAAACTAAGATCTTATCATTGCCTTATAAACTTATGTATCTAGATCATCAACATGAAGGTCATCTCTGTGAAATTTTCGGTCTATTTATGGCCATGTGTAAGAAATGAACTTGTCTATGAAATATGGAGTATCCAATAAATCAAGTCCAAAGGAGTTATTAGGTTCTTCATCATCATATGATTCCACCATTGGGGCCTTGCTAGCCCGTCTATTAGAGGCAAACATGGTTCTCCTACAAAACCCAAAATAAAAAAGCACTCAATATAGAGATTAGCTTAAAAAATGAAATGCAAATCATTAAGGATTATGGGTTTCAAGGATAGTGATGTTTGATTGAAAAAACAATTTTTATTATTAGGAAAGTGAAAGTTGTCAAGTTCACTATCGTTACCATGATGGTTGAGTGATTCTCTCATGAAAAATATCATTGAGAGGCTAGGGAAACAACTAGGGTTTATGGGAAAAATATATTTACTCATGTGTCCAACTCAAGCAAAGAAAAAAAAATAAAAAATAAAAAAAAAAAAAAAAAAAAAAAATCTAGTAAAGAATTACTGCAAATATTTGAGCTAGAAACACTGAAACAACTCCATGAAAAGAAACCCTAAGTGGATTATACTAAATCCCTAGGTATCATGAGGAAATTCCATGGATAAGAATTCTTAGCCTTTAGCAAGCAATTTCTTTAGTTTTTTTTTGCAACAAAAAAAAATTATTTCCATAAAAAGGTAGCTATTGGGGAGCAAGGACATAACCATGAGTCAACTTGGCCAAAGAATGAGAGAGAAAATCCCAAGAAGGAGCCAACTAAGAGAAGAAATAGCTCTATAATCATCTTAAAAATGTTTGTTAAAAGGGGTTTTTTTCTTGTTGGTGTGAATTGCATAAAGGGGCACATGTGCACACTAGGACAATGAGGGAATAGGTCCAAGGGAGAACGCCATAAAACAACCTCCAAGAACAATACAAATCATTTAAAATCCATTTAAAACTTATTCACTGGGTAAAATTTTAAGCACGAGACAAGATTTCATCTAGTAAAAATAAATGATGGGTAAAATATTATGGTAAAAATACCATTAGTAGCCAAAAATAAAATTGAAAAGGCATTTAAAATAACTTCTTGGGGCAAAGGTGGTTGTAGCTAAATTTGACCTGGAAAACTAGTGATGAGCACCAATATTGTAGCAAGAATGCTGCAACTCCTAGGGCTACGAGCTTTACTTTATCAACCTAGGGTTTCTACAGTCTTGGAGGTGACAATGTTGTATACACAAGTAAATTTGATGGGTCCGCTATTTGTCACTGATAAGCTGGTGATAGACCACTAAGATTTTTCAAACCAAACTTCTATTGATTTAGAAGAAGCTTGATTACCAATGAGGAAAAAGGGAAATCTACACTAAAAGAAATCTTGTCTACTGCAGTAAGGAAAAGGACTGAAATCAAATGCTTAAACACACCATTCATATAATCTAACTGATAAGAGGATTTCCTTAAAGAGAATGCTAAATTATCATATGTGAAATCCTATTGTCCTAGGCATGCAATTTGAAACATCAAACATTTTACTGCTATGCATGTAAGTGAACAAAATAACTCTTTTATCCTTTTTGTATTTTTGTGTGGAATTCTGAAAGCTAACTTTTTTTGGTGATGTGGCAGGTGGATTAGGGATGATGGTGGATGGTCAAATGGCTTGGGAGGCAAGCAAGTGTCCTTTTATAGCTTCCAAGGGGCTTTTTCCACAATTAGGCCTCAAAACAAGCCACTACAGCTCAACCTACAAGATGTCCTAATTCGTCCTAGAGGATGTCCTAATGCTCCTACATGATTCCATGTATTCCTACAAGATACAACTGAGAGAAAGAGGACGAATTTGGAAGGTGATGTAAGGCTTAGGGAAGGTGAATGGTGGGTGAAATGAAGCAAGGGAGTGCCAAGGACTCCTTCAGAACTCAAAAACAAGTTGTGAGATGGTTGGATTTGCTCAACAAGCTTGGAGAGGTATTCTTGTGGAATGATGAATTTAGTGAGAGACTTAGTGAAGGAAAGTGATAACCATGGATGGATGGGGTTACTAATCATGAAATATATCTATATTGCCAAAACTCCTGAACTACATCAATCATTGACATTTATCCATAAATCACATAAATAAGAAGGATTTCAATTAACTAAGGAAAATAGAATTTCATGAGCTAGCTGCCTATTTCATTCATGGGAAAACTTGTAGGGTTATATGAAACCTTGATGAAATCTAATGTAAGGCTGAAGATAGCAAAAATGACAATTAAATCATATTCTTGAAAACTAGTAAAATGCTGACCTAAGTAACAGAAAACCCTAAATTCCATGAGAAATCATAATTCTGTTTTTTTGGGCTGCATAGGAGTTCTTTACTCAAACCATGGTCCCTGTAGGGAGGAGTGAGGCCAAATCCACCTATTAACAGCTTTTTGATATTCCTTGATATTCCTAAGCTAATGCTGAAGTAATGCACAAATGGAAGCAAACTAATCAAAGCCACAACTACTTGTAATGAAATAATGCTAAAGACAATTCAACCATTAATCTATGAAATCAACTAAGCATGAAAATACAAGAAGGCCCTCCTAGGGTTGGGCCCTAACCTAAGATCTTCATCCCTCTGAGTCAACTCAGTGTTGGATCAAGGAAATGCTCATTCTCATTATTAAAACAGAAAATTACATAGCAATGCCTTCCACAAGTCTTGAACTCGAAAATGCCTAGTGTTTTTACATCAAAAATTCGAATCCTAATGAGGCTTTAGGCCTCCTTATTTATACAATTGAAGTCTCAAAAGAATTCCTTAAACCTAGGGAGGCTTGGTTCCCAAACTCAAGATGAACTAGCTCTTTAACTGTCACTGGGTTGACTTCCTTTTGATCTTCATGACTTAGCTACTTGTAACTTTGAGCTAGTGCAATTTGATGGAGGAATATTTGAATGATTGAGGAGTAAATGAGGAGGATCTATCTCCTACAATCTCTCCTCCTTATCTCATTCAAGTTTTAGCCCTTAATTAGCCAAAATATCCATGATTTTCTCTCAAAACCCTGAAATCAATGTCCATTAATCCACTACGCAAAATATAATCAAAATATGTAAGAAATTATGAGAAGCGTTGATTTGAATAAGTTAGGAGGTGTATTAAGGTCCATATAGTTACCCAATGATGAGGCTCATCAACTAGCATGAAAAAGCTCATTTAAACCAAGTGATTCAACCTCCAAAGAATAGATCCAAGATTTTGTGAGGAAAAGAGTGAGCTCTTAGCTTCTTTTAAAGCGTTTTATTTGGATTTTTCATGCATTAACTTGAGTAATTTCCCTATCACACTTAATGATTTCTCATTTTATCTTTTTTTAACTCAAGGTAAATCAATAAAATCTCAATAGATAAATTTAAAAGTAAGATAAAAGTAAAAAATACTTCAATCTAAGGCTTATTCGTGCACTATAACACTACTTTGAGGACTATTTTCTTGCACGAACTGTAAGGAATTGGTTACCAGAAGGACTTGATTGGGTCATAAGTGACTTTGACTAGAGGAGATTGATACATTTTCCTAAGGAGCCATAAGGATTTTTGGCCAAGGTAAACGATCTTGGATACTCACATTTCCCACTCCGCAATGGAGTTATCTATATACATACAACAACATAGCAAGCATATGAACTTTTCTTATGGATGATAAATTTCAGCTAAGGGGAAATTTGTTGTAGCCAAGGAGAATACCTCCCTCGCTAAGAAGGACTGTCAATTTTTGTGTAGCATTGAGAGGTATTCCTACATGCCAAGAGGCCTCCTAGGTCAACCTAGGAAAATTATGAAAATAAAAAATTCTAATTCTAATTTTTGGGCTTCATGTAGGCTCCAAAATGTCAAGTTGGCCCCACAATGAAAGGGTGTGATTCTTGGTTAAATTCACCCCATTTGACTAGTGTATATATATAACGAGAGTTCCTCATTTTGACCACTCACAACAACACAACATATATTCTCCAGTAGCTGCAAAAAGGAGCATCAAGGAGGTTGAATTGACCAATATTTGACCAAGTCAACATAGATATTATTTGACCAATTTTGACTTATTGATTGACCGAATTGTCTGACCCAGTTTGACCATAAACGAGGTTGACTTTGACCACATAAATAGGTCAAGTTTGACTACATAAACGGACTATTTGACTGCAAATTTGACCATGGGTTTGACTACAGGGGTTGATCGTAGGTTTAAGTTGGATGCATGATTCAACCATAGGTGCAAAGTTAACCATATAAGATAAGTTGACTAGGCAAAAAAATGATCAGAATTAACTATTTAGGTGGTTTGACCCATGTTGAGTGGCTGGTAGTTTGACTAGGATTGATTAATATTTAGACTTGGATTTTGGCATAGATTTCTAAACAAAATTGGCTTTGTAAACCATACTAAATAAAATTTATCCCAAGAGAAGAGTTGCTTAGTTTTCTCCCAAGTTTGGCTTTCCCACGGATTTTTTTTTTGTCTCTATTATCCATGGTTGTCTCTATGCCCTAGCTAGGAACATAAACACATTAGAGATTCCAACCTTTAAACAAATTTACACAAAATAATATAACAACAATGAGATCAATAATAGTACACAATAATTATGGCCCAAAATGCGTTTCTTGTTAGTCAATCATTAAGAAAACCATAGGGCTCCCATACTAGGGATCGTGGCCCTTTACAAACCCCAGTACAATCTCTAGTACAAGTTTGTCCTTTGATTGATACAACATAAAGCTAAGGAAAATTTCTTTAGGATCTCACATGTCTAACATACAATTAAAAATAATACAAAATACTTATATTTATTTGGTCTCTTCAAACTATTGTCCTAGGGCTTAACCAACCCCCTTAATCAACCTTAGTGTCACATTGATTCCTTTCAGCTGATGTGGAAACCCTCTGTCATCATTGACCCACTCCTTTAGGCTCCTAGCAAGTCCTCTTCCGACCTGAAAACCTTGTTGTTCAATCAACTACTTGATCTACCTTCTGCTAACCCTTTGGATCACCTATTCTTTCCCTTAGCCATCTATTCTGGCCTTTTGTATCTCCTTTACTACCCTCAACCTCCTCCTTAACTTTTTTCTAGCCCCAACCTCTCCTTTTTGCACTTGTTCAACCTATGACCTTTCCCTATTCAATTTGCGTCCAACTCCAACACCACTTATAGCCCTCAACTTATCTTCCAACTATAATCCAACCCTTAACTAGGGCTCAACACCCTCTTTTATGCATGCATCCCACTAGACAAAATTGTTTTCAACTACAGGTAGTCTATACCTCTCTCAACATGGAACTCAACTCGACCCTTCAAGGATGGTCTTTCACAAGGTTTGTGGTTTGTGGCTCCTTTCGCCTTGGTTATGGATCCTTTCTAGCATTATATAGTCTAAACATACCTTGTAAAACCCCCTTGTTCAAAATTTGGTCCCTTCTCTCATTTTTTGGCCTACTTTAGTTATCAAACCACAAAAAAAAACTATTTACTTGGTTGCGGGTAGGTCTCGTTTAGCCTCAACACTGTGCTCCTTTCCTTGTGGTCTATGCATAGAACAAAATCAGTTCCTTACTCCAACAAAATTTCTTTGCTCAACCTTCTTCTCTTGGGCTTCTTAGGCTAACTTCTTTAGCCTCCTCCACACAAATGAAGTCCTTCTCACTTGTGTTGATATCTTATAGCATCTCATTTCACCTATTTTTATACTTTTTCCTTAGGTGTCTTAAGAGACCTCTTTGTCCTTCAAAATACCCCACTTCATCACTCAATAAATAATTAGAATATCATATTCATTATTTTGAGTTCCAAGCCACTCATTTGGGTAAAACCACCAAATATGGGTACCTTGCCCACGAGCTGCCTTTCTATAGGTTTTCTTCACTTAGAAATACCTTCCGAGCTACCCAAATTTCAACACTCCCTCTTAGCGAGGAAGGTATTTCCACCACAACCTAGAAGTGGTCCCGCCTCTAAATAAGAATGGCCTAGGTCTAAACTATAATGGGATTTGAGATTGAAATTATAGGTTAGTTGAGTTGAATACAGTGATATTGGATCAACTCAAATGTAAATATGAGCTCTTAGGTTATACATTCACTTAGGGGTCACTATGTAGAGGTAGGTAAGGATCCAATGGTAGCCCTTGTATAAGTGTGTTTTCTTAAGAATTAAGGATGAAATTGTAATCAACTTAAAATATGTAAAAATAAATACAAATAAATATTTATTAAGATTGAAAATGCACATCTTAATTAAGGGATAAGAATATTAGTGAAAAGGAACATGCCTAGGTATTTATATGGATTCCTCATAGTATTAATTCATAACTTATCATTCTCTCATATACCTTGTTCAATATAATATTGTAATTTAGAATGATTCTTTTTATATTTTTCCAAATATTTGTAGTATTCATGACATGAATTGATTTGGTTCATCACAAACATGTTTCTATGATTGTTGGAATTTGGGTAGCTTGGAAGGAATTTTTGAGTGGAGAAAATCGAAAAAGGAGGCTTGTGAGAAAGGTACCCAAGTTTTTGGGTTTTGAACCAAAGGAATAGGCTTTAAACCCAAGAAAATGAAATTACTTTTATTATGAGTGATGTAGGCTCAAGTCATCCAGCAATGCCAAGGGACATGATCCTTATGGTTCTACAACACCCTCCTCCCTCATTTACTCAAGTTAACCAACCTACTCGGGTAAACATGTGACAAAGAGTTACTATGATGTGATTCAACATCCTAGATCACCTTAAGGAAGTGGAATCAGAAAAACCAAAACTTTACTGACCTCCCATAGGTGCTACATGACCCCTAAGGCCTAAACCACCCTTCCAGGTGCCCAGACCTTGAGTTAAACCCTTGTTTTTGTGTCCTGGACTCCTAGATGTTGGAAAGACACTATTGGAATTCGACTGTAACCCTCTAGTTGAATTCACAAGCTTGCAAGGGATAAACTGCAATATTTTTCACCGAGTTCTATGCTTGCGACCACAAGATTTGAGGCTTTTTTCAGGGCTAGTCTCTAGACCACTGCGCAGAACTTAATGAAACTATAAGAATTGATAAATGACATAGGGACAAAGCCTTCCATACAAAAATTAGACAATAACTTGACCTAACCAGGCCTAATCATGATAGACATTTCATTAAACACATGATGAACATGAAATCTATAGGTCATAATCACATATCTAAACATAGGGGTCACATACTTATCTGAGAATCATCAAGAAAGTTTGATCCCTTCTCACCATAGTTTCAATATCATATATTAGGTCATTCATTTATTGACCAAATCATGTTGATAGCCATAACTCAATTCTGTCATAAAACCATGCCTATAACCAGCATATGACCAACATATTAACAATAATAGAACAACCATCAAAGGCACATAATATCAAATACATTTACTGATGAAATACAAGGGAAAAGAGCTCTTATTAACATATGCAAAATCCAACCAAGTCAAGGACTTCCACATACCACCCAACCATAGATTGGGATGAACCAAATATTTCATTCAACCAATCACCCTCGTGCCATATTCCAAGCATTAATGTGGGACTCACAAAAAAACCAACCAGGGCTTCTTAGGATTTACCATGTGATGAGCCTCATAAATGGGTAATTATATGGGCTTATTTTACCTCCTAACCTAGTCAAATCAACCATTCTCTTAGCTTATTGCATTATTTTCTGATTATATTTATGCTTATGAAGTGACTTGAGTTAGTTATGATGCCATGTGGTCTAACATGTGTTTAATGTAGACTATTGATGAATTTTGAGGTCAAATTCAAGGATCCAGTGGAAAAATGGCAGCAATAACTCAAAGTGGACAAAGGAGAGGACTTATAGGAGGGAATCCCCTCATTTATTACTCCTCACTTTGAATTCCCCTTCATTCAGCTCGGATTACAAGTAGCCAAATCATGCACTAGAAGGTAGCCGAGCAAGTGGAGGATGACTAATGATTATCTCGAGTTTTAGGAGCCAAGCCTCCCTGATTTTAAGGAAGTTGTTGGTAGCTTCATTTTTATAAGTAGAGAGGCTTAGGGCCTCACTAGGGTTAGATTTTTGTTGGATTCTTTCTTATGTAAACTCTGCTCAACTTCAAGCTTATTATTTTGTGACAGTTCATGTAATCTTGCTATTTTTTTGGAAATAAAGATGGAATCCTTTTTGAGTTAACATTGAGTTACCTTAGAGGTATAAATATCTTGGGTTAGGGCCCAATACAATAAGCCAAGCTCCTTTTTACTTTTATTTGTATTTTTATTTCAGTTTGTAGATTAGGTTGTTGTTAGATGTATTTCTTTTATGGTTAAGAATAGGTTGATTTTGATGATTCAGTAGTTTGCTTCCATTTTTGCTTTCTATAACAAGTTAAGCAGTAATAAAGAGAAGATTCAAAATGCTAAAAAGAGTGCCTTGGCCTCTCTTCCTCCCTTTGGGACCATGATTTGAGGCAAAGACCCTCTTGCTGCCCCAAAAACACATATATTCCTCGTTCATAGGACTTCTAGTGTTTGCAACTTTTTTATAGGTTAATAGTCTAGTTCTGTTTTGCTTCAAACCTTCTTCATCATGCTCACTTCTTTATTTTCAGTAGTCTTCTTTTCTTGCAACATTTGTCAGCATTTCCTTTCATAGATCATAGTTTAGACTAGTTTGATGCAAAACTCTATTTTCCTACATGCACTCATTTCACTTGCTGCTTGATTTCCTCAGTTGACTGTCAGTTCCTTTTGTAGCAGATATATTCTTGCAGTAGGCCAGCTTATCACCCATCCCATCCTCCATCTGATCCATGCCCTACAGGTTGCCCGAACCTCACCTCAATTTTGCCTTAGTTTTTTGCATTTTCCATAGAACTTCTTCCTCTCTCCTTGAGAAAACCCAATCATATTCCTCTCTCCTGATGATTCATGGTAGACATTAGGCACCCTAACACCTCATTCCAACCTTCATCCACCTTTTCCACCCACTCTCACACCCTCAAAACAGTGAAAACTACTCTCGGGCCCCTTCTGTAGGCCTCATGTAGTTGCCCTGTTTTTCTCCTATAGATTTCCTATGTCATCCTATAGATTTTCTTGTAGGCTTTATTTTGAAGTTCGAGTGTGGAAAAATCCATCAAAAGGCCACCTGAGACTTCATAGGACCCATCCACACCATCCTACATCCTCTCAAGTCCCAAAACCACCCTCCAATGCCACCTATTCCCTGCCACATTCACAAAAAATAAATTACATGCATGTCAAATTCACATAAAAATACATAAAAATCCAAAAAGATGTTTTTGCTTATTTACTTCCAAAAATAGCTTAGTTATATGTTTTTTACTTCCTTGAGTATGTAATGGAATTCCTTTCATGGTTTTCATAGTGCTTTCTGCAAAAGTATGATTAGTTAATTAGGGTTTACTAGGTTTGCTTTACATTTCAGTTTTTCTCCTTTCTCCTGTTAGAGTAGCATATGTAGAGTAATATTTCTCTCCTTTCATCACATATAGAGCTTCTTCTAGAATCCATAGAAGTTGACTTAAGCTCCTAGTGATCTTGCGCCAACTGACCAAGTGACAACCTACAGTAAGAACTAGTACTTGTGCATACAACACTAATGCTTCCAAGTTTGTTATGAACTACTAGGTTGATAAGAGTAAAGTAGGCAACCCAAGGGTTGTAGCATTATTGCTGCAATACTGGTGCTCACCACCATGTATCCTACCATTACAAGTCAAGGGATACCTAGGCCTGAAACCTTCATCTATATAACTAGGCTTTACCATGTATCTTTTCATATATTGGTTAATGTATTTCTAGGCCCAAATAATAATCATAAACTACTAGGATTTACCTCAATCCCACCATATATTGTTCAAGAGATCACTAATACATAAACAAGCATGGATTCCTCCAGATGTCTCCACCTAAAACTTAGGGAATTTTTCTGTCTCTGCACTCAGGCTTTATCATGTATCCTGCCATTTACTGGTTAATGGATTCCTAGGCCTTTGGGAATTTCCTTGCGACCACCCCACTTAGTTTAAAAACCATCTAGAAATCCAAATCAACCAAGTAAAAGAACACCATCACACCATGGCTATCTTGAAATGGAAAGGAAAGGTTGAAACCACTGTCACACATGGAAAATCCCATGCCAATAACAACAAGAGAACAAAATACACATATGCATGTACCATGCATGCCAATACTAGCAAGGAAATCATACATGCAACTTGATACCTACAAGTAATCCCACTATAGTTGCTTGATCCAACTCTTTCTCGCTTAATATTTTCTTCCCTTTGCTTCCTTGTCCTTTCTTTGCCTTCCTTTCTCCAAATCTATAGTGTTGCAAGAATGCTCTAAGCGTGCAAGTGTATGAGAGAGAGAGATAATAGAGAGAGAGCTCCAAAACTGAACTGAAAAAATGTTGTGAACTGATCCTCATAAGCCTTTTTATTAATGAGGCCTATAATTTCTTCAATTTCCATTGTTTTCCTTCAATTTCCTCATCACATGCAACCTATGACCTTTCCCCTTCCATTTCTCCTAATTCCATTCTTTTCATAAATAAAATGCCAATAAATGCCTCATGCATTTCCAAAGCCTTTGCCAATTTCCCCTTAGCCATAATAAACCAAATGAATACCCACTAGGATGGTTCTCCCTACATTCAACTTGGAATATGTGTCCCATGACCTTGGTCTTATTTTTCATTCATTAACTCTATTATAAAATTTTGACCCGGGGTTGTTACAGATACCCCCCTCTTAAGGGAACATCGTCCTCGGTATTATATGACACCTACAACCACAAAGACTATTGAAAGAAAAATATAATACCCATGGAGCTTTATAACTTAGCTCGATGCAGTATTTACAATGAACCAGTTATTGAAAAGCAAAACCAACATGACAACTATACCGCTTATTGGAGCTTTATAACACAGCTCATTGCAGTATTTACAATGAAAACCATACATAGATATATACATATACCAAATATAAATTGCCTTCACCAAAAAATAATGAAGGATACAAAGCCCGCATCTGATCGACCATATCCCATGTATCTTCATTGTGGCCCAAAGTGCTTCCACTGCACGTTAACCTGCTTGATTTCTAAGTTTCTACCAGAATTCTCCTTATGCTTCCACCTGCAATACAAACCAATCAATAACATGATCAACATATTTCCTATATCTTCTAAGCAATGAAACATGTAAAACATCATGGACTTTCATTATCACAAGTAGTGCAAGTATGTAGGCCACAGGTCCAATCCTCTCAAGGATCTTGAAAGGCCCGCAATACTGAGGTTCTAGCTTTGCACATGACTGAATCCTCAAGGAGATTTTCTTGGGCTTGATGTGCAAGTACACATGTTCCCCAACCTAAAACTCTTTAAATGCCATGTGATGAACTACATAGATCTTTTTCTATCATTACCTACCCTTAGATTTTGTTTGATAACCTGAATTTCTTGTTCCATCTCTACCAACATGTCTGGTCCCACCAATACCCTATTCACTGGATTAATCCAAATGATGGAAGTATTGCAAATCTACCCATAGAGTGCCTCAAATAAACTCATCCTCAATGACTCCTGATAACCATTATTGTAAGCAAACTCAACCAGTGGAAGATACTCTTCTCACTTCCGCTGCTAGTGCATCACATACATCCTCAGCATATTCTCCAGTATCTTGCTGACCGTCTCTTTCTATCCATCTGTTTGCAGATGATAATTTATGTTGAGTACCAAATTTGTACCCAATTGTGAAAATAACTCTTTCCAAAACCTGTAAGTGAACTTAACATCTTTGTCTAACACAATATTCCTCATAACACCATGCAATCTCACTATATCTCTGATGAAGACTTGTGCTTCCTCACTAGCTAAATAAGTAGACTTCACTGGAATGAAGTGTGTTACCTTTGTTAGCCTGTCAACCAAAACCATATTAGAATCATGTTGTCTAGATGTCCTTGGAAAACTTGTAATGAAATCCATGGAAATGACCTCCCATTTCCACTATGGAATCGAAATCTGCTATAGTAGACAACCTAGATGCTTACACTCTGATTTTACCCATTGAAAATCCAAACCTCTAGCCACTTCGTTCTTTAGATTTGAATAATAGTAGAAATATTTCACTGTTGTAATGTCTTTTGATATCCTGGATGACCTAAATATGAATTAACATAAAATTCCCTCAAGATAATCTACTTGAGCTCACGTTTCTCTAGCACATAGATCCTATCCCTAAATCTGACCAAACCATCTGCTACGAGATGATAGTCCACATCATGATAGCCTATGCTCTCCTGTTGTAACCTATGCTTAAGCTCCCTATACCTATCATCATGTTGTTCTTCCTATAAGAAATTGAACCTGTAAACTTGTTACATATGAACTCATAGATGTTATGTGATTCACCTGCACTCTTCTGCTAAGAGAATTTGTAACCATGTTCTCTTTACCCTTGATGTACCTGATATCGAAGTCAAACTCATTGATCGTAATCAACCATCTAGCTTGTTTAGCATTCAAATTTGGTTGGTCAAACAAATATCTCAGCCCATTGTAATCAATCATCAACACAAATCTCTTGTCAAGAAGATAATGTCTCCACTTCTTCAAAGCATGGATGATCACTACCAACTAAATATCATGTGTCACATAGTTCTTCTCTTTCTCATTCAGTTTCCTTGATTTGTAACATACCACCTATCCATCTTGCTCACCATTTCCTCTTTTACAAGAATCTGTACACACCACGGAATCTTTATCTAGGTCCGCAATCTTGAGAACTTGAGCATTTGTCAACAACTTCTTCAACTACTCAAAACTTGTTGCACATTCCTCTATCTATTCAAATTTCTTTCCCTTTCTTTGTAATCATGTAATATGATAGGAAATCCATGAGAAGATCTTGATGAACCTCCTGTAGTATCCTTCCAACTCCATGAATGATTTGAATCCATCCACATTTCTAGGAGCTTCCCATTCCATGATAACTCTTATCTTTTCTAGATCCATTGTTATGCCTCCCTTGGAAACAACATGCCCCAAGGAATGTAACTCTTCCTAAAAGAAACTCCATCAACTAAGTTTGGAATACAATTGAGTCTCTCTTAGAAATCCCAATATTGTTGCTAAGTGTTCAACATGCTCTTCCTCATTCTTAGAATATATCAATATATCATCAATGAATACAATAACAAACTTGTTTAGATAAGGTTGTAATACACCATTCATAAAGCACATAAAAGTAGCTAGAGCATTAGTAAAACCAAAAGAAACTACAACAAACTCGTAATTCCCATACCTAGTCTAGAAAGTAGTATTGTAAATGTCCTCTTCTTTTATGTGTACCTAATGGTACCCTGATCTCATATCAATCTTCGAGAACATTGTTGTTGACGTCAATTGGTCAAAAAAATCATCAATCCTCGATAATGGGTACCTATTCTTGATGGTTACCTTGTTCAACTTCATGTAATCAATGCATAACACGAGAGTTCCATCCTTCTTCTTTACAAATAATATTGGTGCACCCCAAGGTAATACGCTTGGCATAATGTATACTTTGTCAAGCATTTCCTTCAGCTGCAACTTCAATTCCACTAAATTTAGAGTGTTCATCCTGTAAGGTTCCGTTGATTTTGGTGTTGCCCATGGTACCAACTCAATAGAAAATTCCAGTTCCCTGTGAGGTGGAAACTTTGAATCTTTGCAGGAAATACATCCTAAAATTGTCGTAAAATAGGGTACCTATTCAATACCTCTATATCCTCAGCATACTTACATTTATCGCTAGAAATATTCACTACAAATAATGCACACCCTTTCTCTTGATTGTGCTTTGCGTACATAGCCATCACCATTCTAACTAATGTATCCTTGTTCTTACCTTGCAAGATTCTTTGCTCTCCATTGTCATCCAAGCACTCAATAGCCTTGTCATAACAATCTAATTTGGTCTTGTGAAGGTACAAGCAATCCAAACCCAAAATCATACTATATGATCCCAACGGAAGTACATTCAAGTGTGTTGATGTAGGAATACCATTCAACTCAAATGCACAAGTTCTTACCCAATGATGAACTCTTTTCTTTGTACCTGTAGCCAACTACACTAACCAAGATTTTGCATGCACTTCTTTATTCAAAATACACTTCTCCACCAATTTAGGATTAACATAACTATAGTTATATCCAAGGTCAATTAAAATAGAAACAACTTGATCACAAGGCTTATCTCCATCTCAATAATAGACCCATGACGATCCTCCTTCCTGTTATCCAATGTTGCATAGATATGAGGAATGCTTTGCCCAACATCCCCAATTGTATGTTCTTCATGTACACTGTGGATCTAAGGCCTACCACCAAGATATGATTAAAAATATTTCTTGAGATGCTCCTTGTGACATATCCAACACTGCAATTGTCCCTTACCGTCACCTTTATTCTACTCCCCTCCAGGTTTTGGTCGATGTCTCTATCCAACTACATTAGACTTCCTGTAAGGAACAACATTCTCTTTCTCACTTGCATCTTGAGGTCTTATTCACTTTAGTGGCCACTTGCCCTTAGACTTGTATTTCCCTTTCCAACCCTATTGATACTTTTTCTTACCCTTCGATTGCTCATAATAGTGCTTCAACTTTCCTATGGCTTCCTCCAACAATCTGGGATCATCAAACTTGATCATGTCTTTGAATGCTACCAACAATCCACTAATGAATCTATGAATCTCCACTCTATCCTCCTTAATATAAGGCATATACATCAAAAACTCTAAGAATATGTTAGTATGTTCCTCATCAATCATAGAACTAATCTTCAACTCATAGAAATCCTTCGCCCTGTCATCATAGTATCTCTCAAATATATACTTCTTCTTGAAAACAATTTCAAACTCCCTGCAAGTCAATCCCTCTTCATGAATGCCTCTGACATTCTTCACGTCTTCCCACCAAATGTATGCTTTGTCTTTAATATTTAAGGTATATATCATGGCTTTCATGTTCCCTAAATAGTCATGTAATATGAAGAACTTATTCATCCCAAGAAACTAGGCTTTTGCATCTTGCAAATTCTTCATTTATCCATCAAATGTAGGTGTCTTTTCTTTCTTGAACTCATCCAAAAAATATCCCTTGTCACTTATCCTGTAAGGATGATAGTGATGATGACCATGGTACATGTTCAAAACATAACTAAAATAAAGACCATTTCCATTGCCTCTCCTATCAGGTGTGTCCAAGAATATGCCATCCCTAACAATATCATCCATGTCTAGCTTGTGTCCATCATGATATTTGCTACCTTATGCTCCATTAATCTTACCCTCCTATCCATGATTGATCTTAAGTGGTACTTGTCTTTGCAAGTCTAACAAAATCTAAAGAATAACTGAATTGACCTCTTCTTGTTTCTCCTGTGCCATGGAAAGTCTCTCTTGTGATTAAATGATTTTGTGCATTCACGACAAACGCATCCCAACAACAACGTCATCAATTTTTTTATGACAACACAACTACAATAATGACTATCACCATGCATACACATTAAGCACAAATACAACCTAGATGCATGCATGACAACACATTCTTCCCATCCAGTCCAAGGGTTGAACCAAACTCTGATACCACTCTAGAACACCCTCCTCCCAAATTTAATCAATTTAACCATCCTACCAAGGTAAACATGTCAAGAAGAGTTACTATGATATGATTCAACCTCCTATATCACCTTAAGGAAGTGGACTCGACAAAACCAAAACCTTACTGACCTCCCTTAGGTGCTACAAGACCCCCAAGTTCGAAAGCACCCTTCATGGTGCCCAAACCTTGAGTTAAACATTTGTTTTTGTGTCATGGAATCCCAAAATCTGGAACAACACTATTGGAATTTGAATGTGACCCTCTAGTCAAATGCACAAGCCTACAAGTGAGCGACTGCAATCTTTTTCACCTAGTTCTATGCGTGCAACCACGTGATTTGAGGAAATTTTTCAAGGCTAGTCTCCAAACCACTGCCTAGAACTTAATGAAACTCTCAGAAATGATAAATGACATAGGAAAAAGCCTTCCATGTAAAACTTATACAAGAAATTGACCTAACCAGGCCTAATCATGACATACATTTCGTCAAACACATGATGTATATGAAATCTATAGGTTGTAATCACATATCTGAAAATAGGGTTCTCATACTTATTTAAGAATCATCAAGAAGGTATGATGCCTTCTCACCATAGCTAAAATATCATATATTAAGTCATTCATTCATTAAAATTTTATTTACTAACCAAATCATGATGAGAGTCATAACTCAAGTATGTTCTAAAACCATGCTTATAACCAACATATGGCCAAAAAATTAACATTGATAGAAAAAACATAAAATCCATGCAATAAAAAATTCATTTACTCATGAATTACAAGGGAGAAAATCTCTCATTAACATATTTAAAAGCCAAGCAACTCAAGGAAATCCATGTACCACCTGACCATAGATTGTGTTGAACCAAATCTTTCTTTCATCCAATCTCCCCTATGCCATATTCCAACTAGCATGAATGTGAGAATTACAATAAAAACAACCAAGGCTTCTAAACCCTTATCGTGTATCCCACCATTATCGGTCAAGGGATTCCTAGGCCCAAAACCGTCATCTATACAACTAAGCTTTACTGTGTATCCTGCCATATTTCGATCAAGGGATTCTTAGGCCAAAACAATAAACATACAATACTAGGGATTTACCACAATCCTACCATATATCAGTCAACAGATCACTAGGCCCTAAATAAGCGTGGATGCCTCCAAATATCTCCCCCTAAACTGTGATGAATTTTCCTATCTCTACCCTCAGGATTTACTGTGTATCCCTCCATTTACCAGTCAGGGGATTCCTAGGCCTTTGGGAATTTTTCTGAGACCACCCCACTCAGTTTCGAAACCATCTGACAATCCAACTCAACCAAGTAAAAGAACCCCATCACACCATGGCTATGCAGAAACGACAAGGAAAGATTGAAACCACTATCATACCTAGCAAAACCCATGCAAATGATAGTAAGAGAACCAAATACACACATATATGTACCATGCATGCCAAAACTAGCACGAAAATCATACATGCAACTTGATACCTGCAAGTAATCCCATTGTAGCTACTTGATCCAAATCTTCCTTTCTTGATCTTTGCTTCCCTTTGCTTTCTTATCCTTCCTTTACCTTCCTTTCTCCAAATCTATATTGCTCCAAGAATTCTCTAAGTGTGCAAGAGTATGAGAGAGAGAAAGAATAGAGAGAGAGAGCTCCAAAACTGAACTGACAAAAGGTTGTGAACTGATCCTTACAAATATTTTTATAATGAGACCTAAAATTTCTTCAATTTCCTCCTCACATGCAACCTATGACCTTTCACCTTCCTTTTCTCCTAATTCCATTATTTTCATAAATAAAATGCCAATAAATGCCTCATGCCTTTCCAAATTCTTTACCAATGCCTTTGAAATTTTCCCCTTAGCCATAATAAACCAAATGAACACCCATTAGGATGTTTTTCCCAACATTAAACTTGGAATACATGTCCCATGACCTTGGTCTTATTTTTCCTTTATTAACTTTATTACATGAACTTTTGACCCAGGGCTATTATAGTTTCACACCCCTTGGACAAGTGTAAATAGAGAGACAAAGGAGAGGCTTAAACACAAGTGAAATGTGAATTCATTTTGTTCATATTATCCCTAGAAGGAGAGATGAAATAAGGAGTCTAGTCATAGCCAAGAGAAAATATTTGGAGGTTGAGTGTTTTAACAATGTAGGGTCTATTTTGTGATATCTTTGATGTTTGTTCAATGATTTATAGGAGTGGAAGTCTGGCCACAATCACATGAAGGCCCAGAGCCATGAGATAAAGGGATTGTTTGTACAACCACAAGAGTGGAGAATATAAGAGACTACAGAGGCCTTCTGCAGGCAAAAAATTCTAGCTGAGACCTAGATTCTAGGGCCTTGGGCTGCACAGAGAGATCTAGAGAACTAGGGCTACAAGGAAAAGGCTAGACAGGGAAAACATGGGCCTTAGGGCTCAAGGAAAGGCTACAACTAGGAGGGATAAGGAAATGAAGGTAGTAAAATGTCAAGGGTAACTTTGCAGGCCTATGAAAGGGAAAAATAGCGAGCCAAAGGACCTAGCAAAAGCTATCAAAGTGTATAACTAAAAGACCAAAGGATTGGTTAAAGGGTATTGGAAGTTAACAATTAATTACAAAGGAAAGCTAGCAATTCATAGTGTACCAAAGGCTAAAAGTAGAAAACCAACATGAGTTTAATATCATGTTAGTTTTTGTAGACAATTGATTGTATTTATTTGGTGGGTAGTTGAGGACCTGATGAACTAGGCCTCGGCCCTAGTTCTATCTAGTTGAAGGACAAACATGTATACTATATATATTAGCATTGTATCAAGGCTTGTAAAGGTCCGTGATCCCTAGTACGAGAGCCGTAAGGTTTTCTTATTGATGGACCAATAAGGAACATGATTTGGGCCAAAATATTGTGTACTGTTATTGATCTAATTGATGTTATATTATGTTGTGCAAAGTTGTTTTATTTGAGCATCCCTAGTGTGTTTATTTAGTGTGATTTTTTACTTCACTAATATAATGGCTATGATCATGTCTATCCAGGTGGATATTAGTGGCCACCTGCCTATTCCACTTGGACCTCCACCATTGTTTCTTTCAATTTTTCATTTTCCTTATTCGTAGCACAATTTACTATTTTTTGACAGTTTCTTGGGTCCTGAACTTCCGGAGCGGTTTTGAGGCCCTAAACGACGATATTTGGGAGTATTGGGAGAAACATGGGTCCATGGACTAATGTTTCTCATCCCAAATTTGTAATACTTCGATAGATCTTTCTAACAAGGTATTGTGTGCGTCAAACGAAGATCGTATGCCAAAGTTATGACCCCGAGAAGTTGATGAACCAATTTACCCAAAATAGGGCCCATTCTTTGGCCCTTCATCTCCTAGGGTTAGGTTTTTGGATGTTTAGGGTTTTCCATTGTTTCTCAATAATAAATAGGCCTTTGAACCTCATTATAAGGCAGTTCAGAGGCATGTAGCTACCACATCTCTTCTCATAGATAAGCTACCATCGCTCGAGCTAGTTTATTTCCATTTCTATTCATAAGCGTATTTCAATGTTTTACATCAATGAAATGAAGTATTATTTCTGTTGCATCTCTGTATTTATGATCATATCTTTAATTTGTTGCATTCTTATTTAAATCTGGATTAGTGGTATCAGAACGGTCTGCTCTTTCTCATTTTTTCTTTGCATGACCCCAACGAGGTCGTTGTATAAGGAGTTAGGGCTTGATCTGGTTGAACCTCTACAAGACTAACCTCACAAATCCTGATGACCTCCCATGGCATATGAAAAGAAGGACGAGGGGGCAGGAGATCCTATCAAAATATTTCTTGAAGAGACCCTCGAGTGACAAAGGAACGTGATGATGGACAAATTTTCCCAAATCCTTCAGTGGCTACCCAAGGGAAACACATCTACTTCCAACAACTACTGTGGAAGCACCACACCCTTTAAGGTACAAGTTAACTTTGACATTCCCATATTTAAGGGTCAGATAGATGCAGCTGTTGTAGATAAATGGTTAAATCTACTAGAAGGGTATTTTTTTGACCATGATTTTTTCGACCGAGAAAAGATTACTTTCACTCTTCTCAAAGCTGCCCCCCGTGTCAAGGACTGGTGGGAAACCTACTACGAGAAAAATGATGAAAGTACATCATCACTATTTTCAACTGCACCCACTTGGAATTCATTCTGTAATGCCATCAAGAAGCAGTACTACCCTGTCAAAAGCTATGAGGATAAATACATAAAGTGGACCACACTGTGGCAAGGAAGGAACCAAGACGTGCTAGAGTTTACCAATATTTTTCATACCCTTCGCACAAAGTTGGGTATCAAGGATTCTGAGCTGCATTTGGTATTCAAATACTGTGGCTTCCTACTATTAGTGTCAGTCTTTCCAGCCTTCCTCCAGTGATCAAATATGCTCTTACAAAGTGGTTTCAGAGTGTTAAGGTCAAATTTTGTCATTTCAGTGAGCCTTCAAGCAAAATTTGGTCACTAAGGCATTAGGTCTAGGGTTTGCTCTCACTCTTTTCAAAGTTTCCCAAATGCCAATATATGTCACTATTCAGCTGATTCTATCATCATTCATAGGGTTTTCATTATCATGTCAGTGTCTAATGAGTCATTTTACATCTTGTTCATGCTTCAGTTGTGCCTTGGCAAGTTCATTTCCCTCTCCTAGGGTTTTGAAGCCAATTTCTCTTGGACGGAAAAATCATCAGCAAAACTTGTATCCAGATGTTCATACACCTTCCCCTATCCTTAAAGTACCTTATCAAACACTTCCCATCCATTAGATCCGCCAAATTCCTCATTTTCGCACAAACCCTTGTTTCTAGCTACAACTTGGCAATTTTCTAGGTTGGGCCTGTGTTTTTCCCTTTTAGACCCCTTCCCCTCACTCAATCTCTAAAATTCCACTTTTCCCTGCTCCCTAACATTCCTCCCTACTCCCAAAAATTTCCCAAAGAATTTAGAAGCCCCCTATCCCCTTCATTTCGCTTCATTTCGACAGAATTCCTTGTTTCACACAGCGGGACAAGTTTCACTCAAATGTTGTTTCAGAGCAGTCAAAGATGAATTTTGGAACAATGAGAGATGTTTTTTTCCACAACATTCCAAAGAAGAAAAACCTCCTTCACTTTTTACACAGGTGTCATGGTTTGAGAAAAATGTCAAGAATTCCATTTCCTCAGGAGAATCAAAGACACCTCTGAAGTGACCTTGGGAACATCAAGTTTTCTCATAGCTTGGTTGTCCAAATGATTTTCTTGATGGGTAAAATGATAACTAGACACAAATACCTTTCCAACGAGCCCACTTTTGCTCAATTCTGACACCGGGAAGGCCTTCAAACAGAGCTGCCAAAGTGCGAGACCTTTTGAGAGGCCTGCGCGACCTTCTGGGCAGTGCGAGACCTTTTGAGCGCCCCTCCACAATGCAAAAATATAACTGGCGCGACCTTCTGGGCGGTGTGAGACCTTTTGAGCGGCCTGCGAGACCCGTTGAGCTGTCTTGCCGCAAACTTCAAAACAATTTCCCAATCTTCCTCCAAGTCATCAAATTTGTTCAAGGTAGGCTCTTTACACATTGTTTTGGAGGTTGGTGATGGATGTAAGCCCTCATGCTATGATTTTAACCTCAAATCATGCAAGTGAAAGAACATTAGGTGGCTGCAATGTTAATGAGCAAAATGTGCTAGGCTTTGTGTTGTTTCAAGCTATTTTTCCCTTTGGTTTGTTTCCTTCCTTTCCCTTTCACTCACACTTATAGGTTCATCCCTTTTTCCCATATTATTTTATAAATGAAATGCAAATGCTAGAGGAGGAAAAGGTGCTTGATGAGTTGTGGAGGATTCGTAGTGACCGAGTCCTAAACCGAAGGAGGCCCGGTGATCCATTGCCTGCTGAGCGAGAATCCATGCTCATCCAGGTGAATGCACATTTGGAGAGGTTGTTGGCTAAGGCCAACCAAGAGAAGAAGCTGTTGAGAAACATGAAAAATCACTATTGGGCGAGGATGCATGTTTGCAAGGCCAAAATGAAAATGCTCCAAGGACAGTTTGGCCAAAGCACAAAAATGAAAGAAAATGCCCGATCCACTCCAAATTTTGGCCAAAGCCTCTTTGACTGAGCATGGTACTTGATTGGGGACTCCCAGCCCAAATTTCAAGAATTTTGGAGAAAATTTTGTCATTTGCGAATTTTTTGTGCAATTTACAGGTTTTGGCTTCTCAAAGGGTCTCGCCCCCGGCGAGACCTTTTGTCATCGTAGCTCTGTTTGGAAAAAAATCAGCATTTTTGGATTTGGCATGAAACGTTACACTTTCTCATCCATTAGTAAGAAATTTCATCGAGTTCTGGGCCTCCAAAAGGTCAAAATGCATGCAAAATTTGACTTTCTGCTCCTTTTTTGAGTTGCAGAAACAAGTTTTGGGAGAATTAATTTTTGACAGGGAAAATGACTTCCAAATTCAAAAATTCCAGTTGGGTTGGAAAGTAGACTCGCAGACCTTTCCAATGAGCTATCCTGCACCCAATTATGATAACGGGAAGGCCTCCAAACAGAGCTGCAAAAGTGTGAGACCCTTTGAGAAAAGGTGTGCGACCTTTTGAGGAAATGTTGCCAGATTTGACCAGTTCAGCCCAGAAATTCCAGTTTTAACCTTTTTCGAATTTCTGAGATTAATGATGATCTTAATGGATGTAATTGTGATACTTTTTGGATACTTTTACTCTTGTTTAACTCTTCTAGAAGATTCATTCATGAAAAGGGTAAAAATTAAATGAATGAATTGGTTTCCAAGTTTATAGAGGCAAGTTGTTTTGATTGCGTAGTTTGGAGTGCTTAGTTTAGAAGTGGTTGAAACAGATCCTAGAAGGATGAGCTCGACCCCTAGAGGCAAGGGAAGAGGTTGGCTTGCCTATATTATGTATTTTCTCAATCATTTTCAGGGGTTGGATGGTTGGAATCTTGAGGGAGAAGCTATCATTGTATTATTTCACTGTATCTTTGCAATTTTTGGCTAAGGAAGACCAGGGTTTTGCAGTCCTTTTTAGGATTCTTGTGGTTACATGTATTGATGGTGTGTTTCTCTATGTACCTGTAAGTGTGTTATGTGAATTATTTCCTTTCTTTTCCTTCTGCACATTAAGCAAACGAAGTGTTAAAGTAAGAATTCATGACTGTCATGCTCTGCTTTTAAGTTTGTTTAATTTCAATGTTTTCTACTGTTTAAGGAGGATTCAAAGTCATTGTTTGCCCTCCTTAGCTCCTCAACTGTCTTTCTCATCCATTCACCTCAGCTTAAGGCATCAATACTGTCTCCTATCTCGCCCCAAAGAACCCCCTGCAGAAACTATGTCAAATCCCCGCACCCAAAATTGCCACTTCCTCAAATTGCCACCAAAAACCCAAAATTTCAAAATCAATCTTTCTAATCAATTTACTAGCCTAATATCAGTGTTACCTTGTTGGTCATCGCCCTAATTGAAGATTCTACGAGATAGACCGGAGAGAGCCTTCTCCTGCCCCGTAAGGCTAGCTACGAGGCTAAAAGGTTTGATGTTGCCTTGAGGTTTGCGTTTTTCAGCCTGAGGTGAAATTTCAAGCGCTAACAAGTTGTACAACAAACAATGTCGTTGAATATAGTGCTGTGATTGAATTGTTAGCTGAGGTGATTAACCTCGGCATTCGCACATTGATTGTAAACTTGGACTCCCAACTTGTAGTCCACCAACTCAACGGACGTTATTCCGTCAGAGATCATCGGATTTTAAGGTTGTATTTATGTGTTAAGTTATTAGAAATGGATTTTAATTTCATTACTTATCAACATATTCCAAGACGACTCAATACATTAACCGATGCATTAGCTAATTATGTGTTGGACAGGCATTTGCATAACATGTGAATCAACATAATACAAGAAGCATAAAGTACAATGAGACCATAAAACATATGTATATATATATATATATATATATAATTATATATATTATACGTATCTGTGTGTGTGTGTGTGTGTGTGTGTGTGTGTGCCCAGAATGTTTGCACCCCGTGCATCATCAAAAAATAATACATGTTTGTCTAAATACATTCGGAGACAACATGTCTCTCAAAAAATATGCATGAAAAGAAAATCCTAGATGTATAGTCTCGGTGGTGCTCATGATAGCACATCACCGCTCGCACTAGACGCCTCAAGAGATGGTGGATGCGAGTTGGCACCCCTACTGTGTGCCTCTGGTAAGCTAGTAGGACATCCACTAGCCGAGCGTAATCTGGGATCCCTTGAGTGATAGCCTCAAGGTTCTGGATAAGTTCCCCTCTGTCACCACCCTCCTCCTGAGGATCTGCTCCTGCTGCTACTGCTACTGGATGTCTCCTCACAACGTAAGACAAGCCAGCTGGATGCTCTGGGCCGACATCTACACGTGCATATAAAAATCATTAGGACGAGCATGTACTAACAAAAAAATCATAAAAATACAAAAAACCAATAAACTGAGGACGTACCAATATCCTCGTCCCAGTCCTCTCCCTCCGGTAAGGGAAGGTCAGGGTCTTTAGTGAAGTCTGTCCCTGCATACGGCCAGTCTTCCACCATGATCAGTTGGCGGCAAAGCCACCCGAAGAACTCCAGTCTGAAAGCCATCTGCTAGCCACCACCACCCCTCGGCATCAATGCCGCCCATCGAGCCATCCTCGGCTCTCGAGGTGCCGGGTTTGCCACAAGGGCCCCTTGGCCCTGGAAGCTGGGCACACGTTCCAGGAAGAACGTCACCAAGATGGAACCATACTCGAACTGTTGCAGCCTGCCCCGCTTGGCCTTTGTTAGCTGCCTCTTCATATTGGTCATCACAGCTGATGCCCAATTGAAGATCATCGGGCTAAGGCACTCTATCGCTAATAGTAGGTGGTTCTTTGTAGCTTCGTGGGGCACGTGTGCCCCTGCAGCTCATGTAAGAGTGAAAAGTAAGGCTCTCAGTGTCAGATCCTGGATGGTGGAGATATCCACCTTCGAACTGCCCTACCCATATCAAGCCTCCGAGCAAATCCGAGCCTTTACCTCATCCATCTTCTCCCCAGATGGCCTGCTCCCAGTCAACCAAGGCACCAGCCCTCGTCGCGACAATCTTGTCAAGAAATAAACATCTGATACGTCCAACTCCAGTATCTGTTCCTGTATCCGGAACACCTGTTCCTCCATGTCCCACAAGTCGATCAAGTACTGTAGGAGCTCTTGCTGAGCTCGAAAATAGGATAGCATGAATAATTTTTTGAGCCCACATGCTCTGAGAGCCTCCATGCAATCCTCTTCAGCGAGGGCTAATGTGTCCACTTGGTCATGTTCCCATTCCTTCCATGTCATCACCATTTTTGTGGATTGCCCTGCAAAAACAAGTCAAAATGATGCATTAGAATCCCATGAAACTTGAAATTGCAGCTAAATTGGTTTTAAATTTGTTAAAATTGGCCTAGAAATGTGCGTGGCTGTTGGCGCGACTATTTCTAAAACAGTCGTGCCCATGGGCATGCGCCCTGTGGGAAATTTTCCCCATTGGCACGGGTCTGTGCCCGAAACCTGCGCCAATGGGCGCAAACCCTAAGTTTAAAATTCCCCCCATAGGAAATGAAAATCCAATTAAAAACAAATTTCAAACAGATGAAAATGAAGCTAAGGACAAGACCACTTACTTGGCACTAACGGCGCTCGAAATGGTCTACTGGATTGGTCGCAATTGCCAGCTGAATGTTGCACTCCAAAAAGCCCCAATGTCGCTCTCAAAAGGTAAAAAGTGAAAAGTAATTTTTATTTTTACTATTTTCACCTTTTTATAGCTTTTTGACCCTAATTAAGCTTTAAAAAGTCATTTTATGAATATTTTTATGAATATTTGTGTCCAAAATGGGTTTTACGCCGATTGTTTTTGCAGCGACAGGTGTTTATGGAGCTTTCATGGTGAAACGAGTTGTATTTTATACTTTTTAGAACTCGGTAAATATACGAAAAAGTCACTTTGGAGTCATCTTTTGCTCTTTTCTGACTCTCTAAATGTGAAAAGAATGCCGAGTTGGTCCTCTCGACTCCTTAAATGGACATGAGAGGCAGTTGTCTTTAAACCCTTTTCCGACTGTTTAAAAAATGAAAAGATCATTGGACCTTTGTCATTTCCGGTTCGTTAACAATTACGAAGCGACATGGTTTTGATCACTTTTTTAATTTTTCAGATCAGAGTCACTACTTATGAAAATCACTCCTCGGTCGTAATGATCAGGGGTTCTTTCAAGCATGGTTTTATGCTTTTTCGGGCTTGAGAGACACAACTTTAAGAAAAAGGACACCCCTGGAGTTTTCTTTTTGCTATATGTTCAAACTCTCTAAATATGAAAAGACGCCGAGTTCTTCCTTTGTCAGACTTGTTAAAGACTTGATGACATCGGATTCCGTCGAAATGACACCTCTCAAGCATATGCTATCCTCGTCAAGCTTGCCATCCAAAAACAACTGGGGTACTCGCCAGAAATGGTGGGGCAATAAAGGAACTGTAATCATCATCGTGTCGGCAGTATGTCGCTCTTGAACATGGCACTCGTCTGCATTTGTGTCTGGGTGGGGATATCTCATTTTGTTTCACACTTACCTCTGTGGGTTTGGGTTGTCCTGTTTGACCATTCATCTACTCATTGCCTTGTCACCATGACCCTTGATCATTTGATGTCAAATACTACCAAGTCCATTGTGGTGCCACCGATATGTTCAAGAGAAGTTGACCTCTACAGAATATTCAACCTCCCTCTGATGCTTCACACAAAACATTTTATCCTTCTCTGTCTTGTGTCGATGATGTGGGAAACATTATGGCCCACCTTCGATCAAGGTCGCTTCCTGTCGACTTCAGCTCATCATCCAGGAAGTTGACTTAGAGACTCCCTTTAGGTACCTTGGAGCCTGCATGCCTCAATGGTAGGTTTTTCGTGTTTGACGTGAGGTTTTCATTACTGGCCTCTGATCGGATAATTCTACAGATGTTCGACACCGGCTCACTAATTCGCACGCCATGGATTGTACCTATAGTACCTTGAGGACCATTGTCATTATTGGTGGTACCTCTCGCGTCTGTTAACGATTTTCATCATTGACCGGTAATCAGGCGATGTTCTCGCATGTTCGACTTTGACTCCCATATTCGCATGCGTGAAATTGTACTTTGTTCGGGTCGAGATGGAGAGAAAGACCTTGGATTTTGTATGTTGAGATCCAGGCTGTATTTTGTAGATTATCATAATCACTACATGACTCATTCACTGGATGGTTGTGACCATGCCTCAGTCTATTCTTTGATCCTCATCGGATGGCTGCGTCCATACCTGGGATCCAGATTTTTATGTACTCTGCTATGGATGGCTGCGCCCATACCATGTAAATCATGTATTTGAGCTATCAGTTGTACTTTGTGCAGGTTCTTGTAGGTTTTAACCCCGTACAAAAATTACCTGCATACGAATTCTAAATCACAAGAAAAATAAAAATGCGAGAGCATAACACATAAAACACATATACACAAAGATTTCCCACTGGATCTCAAAACCGAGACTACCAGCTTGATTTTTCATTATATTCCTTTCAATGTTACAATACATATTTATACATGCCGAAGCATCCAATACCATGGACCGAAAACCCTCGCGTCCAAAACCATGGACCGAAAACCATAGGTAGGTTCGCCCAACCTAATATAGGGTCCAAAAACAATTTTCTCGGGGCGCTGCCCCGAACCCCGTACAGGGGGGCTACCCACCCCCCTCAAACCCCCCAGACAGGGGGGGCTTCCGGCCCCCCACTGCACAATCGGCGCGGCGAAGGGGGGGCTCCGCCCCCCCTCTAACCCCCAGTTCACTACGTAGGTTAGTTGTGGAAAGAATATAACACAACCCAACAATCTCCCACTTGTTGTTTTCTTTCCACAGGGGGCCACAACAGCGGAAAGATAGAGATTGAGAAGTTCAATGGTCAGAGTTTTGAGTTGTGGAAACTCAAGATGGAGGATCTGTTGGTGGATAAAGATCAGTGGATCGCGGTAGATCCGGGTACTAAACCAACGGGAGTGACGATGAAGAATGGAAGAAGTTGGATCGAAAGGCAAAGAGCACAATACGATTGTGTGTGTCAGATTCAGTATTGTTGAATGTAT